>CM049387.1:9353084-9625584 GCA_026937815.1 Etheostoma perlongum
TTTATTGTCCCAACAACATCAAAATATACTTACACACTTAAAGTGTAAGTATATTTGAAGTATTACACTTAAAGTTTCCTCTGAGGCTAACAATCTGACTTTTGATACCAAGAACTCCAAGCACAGCGCCTGTTTGAGATATTGTTTATAAGTCAGGCTGCCAGAATGGAATTCATTTTCATTTTTCATTTTCTCCAGGTATTGGGAAGCCCTCTCCTGTTCTACCCTTCTGTACCATGACTGATCGGCCATGGACCACATCACCTTCCACCATGATACCGTGCTGTCCGATGTCCACATGCTGCTGCCCAACGCACGCCACCTGATGACCCGGCTCACCGCTGTTGGACAGCCTGGTGCGTATCGCTGCGTCTTCAGTCTGACCCCGTGTTCTAGGTGTAGGGACTAGAGCCCGGCCGATAAAGGATTTCTGTATTGTCACAACAGAACATCAAAATATATTAAATTTCTGATAAATAAAATGTATAAAAATACACACTTAAGATATGAAACTTAAAGTCCTTTAAACAAAAACACAAAGGTGCACAGTTCTGAGACACTAAATACACATATAAAAGAAACAGTGTGGGTTATTGCATATTATTTACATTTAAAGCTCTAGTGTGCAGTTTCTGTCTCCCCCATGAGGAACTCTAAGTAATGACAACAACACTGTCAGCACGTCCACATGATTCAATTCAGTTCAATTTTATTTATAGTATCAATTGATAACAAGTGTTATCTGTCTGACGGGGCTGGTTGGGGGGGGGTGATGAAGGCAATAACAGTCACAGTAAAAGATAATGGAACAGTGACTAAAAAAAAAATAGTAGTTTGTAGTAGTTCATAGTATAGCAGGGTACTGTGTTGCATTACATGGCAAAGCAGGACATAGCAAGGCATAGCAGGACATAGCGGAACATGGCAGGGCGTAGCAGGATGTAACAGGGCACCGCAGGACGTGTAGCAGGACCACGGCGACAGCTGCAAACATGATTTGGGAGCCTCCCTGATCCAAGAAAACGTGCTTGGAGAGGTTTTATCACAGCTACTTTAAATGACTGTGGTACATAACCTGTTAATAGAGACATATTGATCATATTTAGTAATGGAGTGGTAACCACGGGTACATAACCTGTTAATAGAGACATATTGATCATATCTAGTAATGGAGCGGTAACCACGGGTACATAACCTGTTAATAGAGACATATTGAACATATCTAGTAATGGAGTGGTAACCACGGGTAACCTTTCTTTAAGCAGCCTCGTTGGGATGGGGTCTAAGAGACAGGTAGATGGCTTAGCTGAAGAGACCGTAAACATTAATTGTTGAAGGTCTCTAGGAACAGATGGCTCAATAGAGCTGGGACTCTGTCAGCCTGACTGCAGAGCTGAAAACCTGGGGTCGTTCTTATTTTCTTCTATTGGTGAGGAGTAATAGTCTGATCTCTTCTTAATTATTAATTAATAGTAATAGTCTGATCTGGCATTTCTAATTCCCTTCCTATACATTTTCAGACTGTCTTGCCAATCTAAACTTTGGAAATACTATTAAATGTTAAATTTGGATGCCATATGTCAGCACGAGGTTGGGGGTGTGGTTAAAACAGTGAGTGGCCTTATGCACTCTGACTGAAACCAGCTGAATCTAGTAGTGAGTTGAAAGCAATAATAAGGTTGTCATTGGCAATGTCCACAGGGACATTAAAAAAAAGTATAGCCCCTCTTTTATTTCCCTTTGATTTAACCAATCTGAGTCGGGGGACAGACTTTGTCACCATTTGTCTAGTACTGGAACCCAGAAGCAGACCCGGACAAGGTTAGTTGGAATAACAAGGGGAGTATTTATTTGTAGTATGAATATGGGAGCGGGTAAGTCCTTATTTTGGCAGGGGGTGACATAGGGAGGCTGGAGGGTTTGTGCAGATCCCAGAATGCAACTGTGAAGTTGTCGGCCAGGCAGGCGTGAGTTTCTATCCAGGTGGGTAACTGTAGACAGAGGAACAGGAGGCAGCTTAGCAACAGGCAGAAAGACTTTCAAAAACTAGAGGCAAGATACAACAGCTCAACATACTGGTTAGGCTAACGGTCCAGGGAACGGAGGTCTGGTCACGGCTTGTATGGAGCAGAGGGGATCATCAGGACCGGGGGGGGCAGAGCGCAGATAACAGCAGGTGTGTGGAGTAGGAGAACCAGCAGGGATGTGTTCAGGAAACTCAGGACAAACAGACTTCAGGTTAAAGCAAAATCAAAACAGGCTCAACATGCTGGAACCATGCCAGACGAGGCTCAGGCACATCATTAGACCACAACTACATGGAAATCATAGGATTTATTAATTATTGCTATAACAAAAGGTGAACTGATAATGGATCTATACCAAATAATTCAAGTTGGTAGCTGATTTGACAATAACCAGTGTATATTCTAAAGCTTTTCATCTTCATAAACTTTGAACTGCAGCTGTGTTTGAAGGCTCTGTGGCCATAAATCAACCTGTTTGGTCTTAAAGTCTAAAGCTACATGAGACTCGTAGTGAACCTGCAAAATGCTCCCGTGTTAATTTCATTTTTTTCTTTGGATGACCAACATGTGCCTCCAGACAAAACCCTATATTAAGTATATTATATTTAATATGTAAAATAATTTGGGGGTTTAGGATGCAAATGAGTGTTTGTCCTCAAACTATATTACACATGACTGTAGTGCAACTTAACATTTAAACTACAATAGACCAACAAACATGACATTTATTTTAAAAGATTGTGGAGCTAGTGCTAGGGAGGACAAGTGGCAGCAATCATCAATCATTCATCAAACCATTAATAAATTCATCCATGTTATACAGAATAATTAACAGTAAACATATGTAATGACTATGATTATACTTTAAACCCTGTTTTGAGGGTACCAGGTAACAAAGGTAGTTCCAACATAAAGAACCAACTGTTTGTCCAGATTAGTCCTAGATCTGGGAGGCGGGGGTATAAAATCTGTTGAGCTACCCTAGTGGAGTACCTGTGAACTTCATTTACCCTATTAACATATTTTCTACAATATTTGGGAACATCTCCATAAACGATTTTGTGTACCATACCCAGCTTGTGAGGACTAGCTTCAGTTTTCTTCCTTGCCAGCCGTTGTGGTGGTTCTCACACCACCATCCTCCGCCTGCACCCCCGTTGGGGTCTTCACTATTTACCCATAGCTGGAGCTATTTACCCATAACTGGGATAGTGGTTGACGGGCATCAGGGTGTTTCTACTCACCGATGGGCCTGCATGCCGCGCCTCTGGGGCCCACTGCTGCTCCGAGATCCTGTACAACTTAGCCCGGAACCACGAGGGACCAGTTCCCATGTGTGCCACGGGGAGGCGTGTACCAGGTCTTGGCAGTGGAGAGGCTATGTACCGGCAGAGGAGTCGACACACACTCGGCTCCTCTTTCTGCCCCGGAAAACAAAGGGCTGTCCGGTGGCAGTAGCTGGAAGTAGCATGCAGCATGTAGCATGCAGCATGTAACATGTAGAATGTAACATGTAGCATGCGCTAACTACAAGCTCTACTACTCCAACACTACTGCACTGACGCATCACATGCCCTGCGAGCAAACGCGTGCGCACACACACACACACACACAC
Organism: Etheostoma perlongum; assembly: GCA_026937815.1. Classification (NCBI taxonomy): domain Eukaryota; kingdom Metazoa; phylum Chordata; class Actinopteri; order Perciformes; family Percidae; genus Etheostoma; species Etheostoma perlongum. The sequence continues at coordinate 9,356,727 of CM049387.1, forward strand.
ACACACACACACACACAAGACAGACATGCACACACACACGCACATGCGAGACAAACAGATACACACACACACAAACAACATGAGACAGACACACACACACACACACACACACAAGACAGACATGCACACACACACACACACACACGAGACAAACAGACACACACACACACACAAACAACACGAGACAGACACACACACACACACACACAAGACTGACATACACAGAACACACTCAGACACACACACACACACAAACACAGAGACACACACACACACACACACACACACACACACACACACACACAAACACTTATACACAGACACAAGACAGATAGACACACAGACACAGACACACACACACAGACTGACATACAAAGACACACAGACACAAACAACACAAGACAGACACACACAAACAACACAAGACAGACACACAAACAACAAGAGACAGACACATACATACAGACACAAACACACAGACACGAGACAGACACACACACACAAACGCACAAACACAGATATGAGACAGACACACACACACACACACACAGATACAGATACAGGAGAGACACACACACACACACACACACACACACACTACAAGTACAAATACACCTTTCCTCACCCAGGCAGAAGCTTCCTGTACCACTTCTTCCTCTTCTGCTTTTGCATCACCTGGCTCTGCAGATCTTCCAGCTGGGACCTCATGGAGCTCTCTGTCCTCTCCCACTCCTGCTCCTTCTCCTGCTGAGTCACCTTCAGGCTTTCTGTGGCCTGAAGGAGGGATGACTTGTCCTCCTTCCACTCGTTGAGATGACTCTCCAGCTGCTGTTCAAACTTTTTCTCAAGAGCAGCCATGAGTTTCTTGTGGTTCTGGTCCTGCATCTCCAGCTGGGCTCTGTGTGAAGCCTGGGATCTTTCCAATATTGTCTTTCCCTCCTCCTGTTCTCTGAGAGCTTCCTCCATCTTGCTCAGTTTATCCTTTAGCTCGTGAGCTTGAGCCCTCTCCATCTCCAGACAGCTCTCCAACTCTAACTCCACGTTGGTCTGACTTACCTTGAGCATCTTCTGATTCTCCACTTCCTTTTTCAGGGCCTCCTTCTCTCCCTTCACCTGCTCCAATTCAACCTTCAGGTCTTCGGAAATGAAGAACTGAAGGTCCAGATCTTTTATGGCTTTTCGCAACCTGTTGCAGATTTTTCTCATCTGGTTTTTCAGATGCTGTGTTTCCCTGGGTGGGGAGGGGACACGTTGAGCCAGAGCCTGATCCAGCTGGGCTCTATGGGAAGCCTGGGATCTTTCCAGTGTCTCCTTGGTCTCCTCCTCCTGTTTTCGGAGAGCTTCCCCCCATCTTGCTCAGTTTATCCTGCAGCTCCTGAGCTTGAGCCCTCTCCATCTTCAGACAGCTCTCCAACTCTAACTCCATGTTGGTCTTACCTACCTTGAGCATCTGTCTCTCCTTACAAAGCTCCATCTTCTGATTTTCCACTTCCTTTTTCAGGGCCTCCTTCTCTCCCAAGAACTGACCCTTCGCTGCAACACAAATATTTATTCACCTCTATTCACACACAATGAAGGATATTTTCATATGGCACTTTACATCTACAACAGGTCTACAAAATGAATTTTACAAGAAATTCTAGGTGCAACCGCAACTACATTGGTGCGTCTTCCCCGTTTCTGATACTGTGGCGGCAGAGGTTTTGCCATGGGGGGTCGCCAATACAAAATCAACATAGAGGATACACTGATTCCACTGAAAGAAATAATTTCAGCATCCAAAGTATTGGTTTGATAATTTCATGAAACAGAGAAAAGCATCCTAATCAGACATTTTTAAACCCCCTATTGTGTTTGATGAATGATTAATGCTCGTTAGATGAAGAGTCGGGGACATCAGTATGCGCTGTACTGGAATAAATCCTATGTCACTTTTCCAGTGAACGTGTTCATCTTTTTTGTAAACTTTGCCGCTCACCTTTCTCACTTTGTTGTTGTGTTCATCCATTCAGTGTTCATCTCGAAATTCAAGATCCTGTCAGATGGGGAAAAGCACGGCAGCGACGTCCCGGAGCCGAGCTTAAAGGAGGTGGAGGAATATGACTAACCAAGGGAAGACGTAGAACAAGACACAAAAGGCCCACAAGGAACTGCTGGAGAGGATGGAGAGGAAGGGGAGGAAGGAGAGGACGGCAGAGAATAGAAGGTAGAAGCTTTTTTGGATGAGGACGGAGACCTGGACATCACACATCGGTAGGGAAACACTCTGGTTCAGATACAGTAAAACATGCGAGGGGTTGTGCACGCTAGTGTTGTTTATGGCGGCCTGTTTTCATTTTAGTTTTAGTCTAGTCTTTGTGACAAGCTGTTATTTTAGTTTTTATTAGTTTTAGTCATACTCTCTTTAGTCTAGTCAAGTTTCAGTCAATTAAAAGTCTGAGCATTTTAGTCTTATCTAAATCAGAATTATCCATGACTATTTTAGTCTCTCTGTAGTGATGCAATTCTATTGAATCCAGTCAATATAGTATTAGTGCTAATATGTACATTACATACATATATGTATGTGATATGTACTAGATATATTTGGTATGTGGCACGAGGTGAACGAGGTGAGCGCTCCAGCTGCCAGACTCTCAGCCTCCCCAGCCACCTCCCCCCCAGCTTCCCCATGTCTATACGTCCACTCTGTAAAGTGTAAAAACTGGATTTGGTTATTGGTGTATTCAGCGATGCACGGCCTTGTCAGTCCCAGACTGAGCCACTCCTGTGCGGTCTGCCTCCACCCTGCTCGGTCCAGAGCTCCAGTTGATCCGACCCATCTGCTTGTGCTGCAGGACACTGGCTCCTGGCTGGAGGAGTGGCGCCACCTAGTGCCTATCCCACAATATGGCATTCATGTTTGTTTAAAGGACAATTCCGGTTTAATGCTAATTGAATGTGACCAGTTTAAAGTGCCCATATTATGAATGAAATCACTTTTTTTCTGGGATTTGGAGTGTTATTTTGTGTCTCTGGTGCTTCCACACGCATACACACTTGGAAAAAAACCAAGTGGTTTTGGTCCCATTCGATTAGCATGAAAACATATCCCAGAGAACAGTCAACTCGGTACCCATGTGTTATTAACCCCTAGGTTCGTTTTTGTGCCGGAATTGGCCTTTAATGTGTCAGTTTGAGGAAGGTCACAGTCTCTTCATCGCTCCACCTTGATCCAATTTTCGTCATTTGTCTGTTGCCATTACAGGTAAAAGCCAGTAAATTAGAATATTTTGAAAAACTTGATTTATTTCAGTAATTGCATTCAAAAGGTGTAACTTGTACATTATATTTATTCATTGCACACAGACTAATGCATTCAAATGTTTATTTCATTTAATTTTGATGATTTGAAGTGGCAACAAATGAAAATCCAAAATTCTGTGTGTCACAAAATTAGAATATTACTTAAGGCTAATACAAAAAAGGGAGTTTTTAGAAATGTTGGCCAACTGAAAAGTAAGAAAATTAAAAATATGAGCATGTACAATACTCAATACTTGGTTGGAGCTCCTTTTGCCTCAATTACTGCATTAATGCGGCGTGGCATGGAGTCGATGAGTTTCTGGCACTGCTCAGGTGTTATGAGAGCCCAGGTTGCTCTGATAGTGGCCTTCAACTCTTCTGCGTTTTTGGGTCTGGCATTCTGCATCTTCCTTTTCACAATACCCCACAGATTTTCTATGGGGCTAAGGTCAGGGGAGTTGGCTGGCCAATTTAGAACAGAAATACCATGGTCCGTAAACCAGGCACGGGTAGATTTTGCGCTGTGTGCAGGCGCCAAGTCCTGTTGGAACCTGAAATCTCCATCTCCATAGAGCAGGTCAGCAGCAGGAAGCATGAAGTGCTCTAAAACTTGCTGGTAGACGGCTGCGTTGACCCTGGATCTCAGGAAACAGAGTGGACCGACACCAGCAGATGACATGGCACCCCAAACCATCACTGATGGTGGAAACTTTACACTAGACTTCAGGCAACGTGGATCCTGTGCCTCTCCTGTCTTCCTCCAGACTCTGGGACCTCGATTTCCAAAGGAAATGCAAAATTTGCTTTCGTCAGAAAACATGACTTTGGACCACTCAGCAGCAGTCCAGCTCTTTTTTTCCTTAGCCCAGGTGAGACGCTTTTCGCACTGTTTCTTGGTCAACAGTGGCTTGACACGAGGTATGCGGCAGCTGAAACCCATGTCTTTCAAGCGTCTCTTGGTGGTGGATCTTGAAGCACTGACTCCAGCAGCTGTCCACTCCTTGTGAATCTCCCCCACATTTTTGAATGGGTTTTTTTTCACAGGGATGTGGTCCTGATGCCAGCACAGCAGTGGGCAGTTTTATATTAACTTTTTCTTCTGACAGGTAAATGTAGTCTATGTGAATGTGGATGTTTTGCTGACCCTTGTGCAGTTGGGTGTTCAGGCCTTTATCACCTCCTAGGGTTGTCCAACTAACTGAAACATAATTTTAATTACAATATGGTCAGATGCCATATCCAAATCCTAGGAGCAGCAATTTGTTATTGAAGTTAAAATGTTATATCCATTTAAAATGATGCAATACAATGTTACACTGATGTCTAGGAAAACAAGTTGGCAAATATTCTCTGTATGTTAGGGAACATGTTTGTTTAGTACAGACTAGATTTGGGTGGTATCCACATTTTGATACTGTCAAACCTCCTCCCTATTTTACCACAGTATACAGTATTACCGTGACTAATTAAAAATGATGACATGAGGGTCAGACGGCGTCACCAAACTGTTGGCTTGTGCCTCCACCATTCAGAAAGGGAATACCAAACACTGATACTGAAACACCTCTCCCTTCTCATTAGGGCGGAATCCCAAATGCTGCCAGACTACAGAAGTCCTGTTCTTCTTCCAGACCAGGTCACTCAGTGCAAAGACTTGCCATCTTTCCCCCCCTCTCTCTCCTCCACACTGTCACATGATGAAAATCACACATAAGCATTTTTAGGCATTAAATAAATTATATTTAATATTTAATCCTTGTCTTCTTGTCTCCTAGACCCCAACAAAAATCATCAAATATATTTTTTTCAGTGAAAATGAAATGCAACAACTAACACTATAAAGGTAAATCAATAAACATGTTGTAGGCATATCATAACCCACGTACTATAACCCACCTATATTTTCCAGCCTGCCCATCTGGCAACTGTGATAATTATTATATATATTATATAATTATCTGGAAGCCAACGTCTTGCAGTTTGAGAGCTATGAAAACTTACAACCAACAACTGGGCAGCATCTAAGAGCTTGCTGTTATTTTATTTGTTTTAATGATGAGACCCAGTTGGTATTTTTCACTTTCTCCTGTTGTTTTTTTTTGCTTCTGCTTACTTGGAAAGCAGAAAAGGCAGGCAAAACATGTTTTCTGTTGAGCCGGTTGGGAGCCTGCAGGAAGGGCACGTTTTTTTCTCAATGTCAAAGGGTTATGGAACATAATTTTTCTTTTCTGTAGACGATCTAGTGCAGATTTAATTTTTTTTACAAGAGACTCACTCATATGATGATGAACAGAAATTCTTGAGAAATCAATGGGGGGGATCAGATTTACTTAAGTCATGCTTCTAATCACAAAGCAGGAGTGGCTATTTTGTTTAATACATTTAAAGGTGTTAACTAATATATATGGACATATTAACAATGCTTTGGTAAAAAACATGTATACCCAAATAGCAGGAGAGTTAAAAAAGATGAAGGAGAAATACAAAGATGCTCATTTAATTATTGGTGGTGACCTAAATGATGCAGCAGATGATCAAATGGATAGATTACCAGCAAAGATCTCCTCTAACTCAAAATTTAAACCTATATCACATTTGAATTGAATTGAATTGATATCTTTATTTCGAATATGCAAGAGAAAAGTATATACAAATAAAACCCCCCAAAAAAATAACAAAAAGAAACAATAAAACAATGTTTAAAAAACATTGGAGAGAAAACAAACAAGGTACCCTTCTTTCCTGTGTTAACATACCTCTATCACATGTGCGAAAAGGAGTAGGAAGAAGTAAAACTTATGTACTCCTACTCCTGTAATTCTTGCATTCCTTAAATTTACAATATTTATAATTATGTTGCTATATATATCCATATATATACACATACCTACACATATACATACACACATATATAAACACATATACTCTCATACATACTGTATATATATAAAAAAAAAACACAAACAAAACTTTCTACAGTTCTTCTCTATACCTTCTGCAAATCATTTCTTTGTACATTTTTTTGAAAAGGAATATGTTTGGCCATTGCTTTAGGTTCTCATTTAGTTTGTTCCACAATTTAACTCCGCAAATTGATAAACATATTCTTTTCCTTGATGTTCTACATCTAATAGTCATAAAATTTCCCCTTCCCCTTAAATCGTACCCTCCCTCCCTTTCAGAGAACATCTTTTGTATATTCCCAGGCAATAGGCTATTTCTTACTTTGAACATGAATACTGCAATTTGATATTCAATTAAGTCATGGTATTTTAGCAATTTAGCCTTTAGAAATAATGGATTTGTATGATCCCGAAATCCGGCGTTGTGAATGATTCTTATTGCTCTTTTTTGCATTATGACTAGTGGCTGTAGTGAGTGTGTTTCCCCAAACCTCTACACAGTAATTCAAATAAGGTAACAGTAGTGAGCAGTATAGGATGTGAAGTGATTTGAGATCCAGAATGTGCTTTGCTCTTGCTAGGACTGAAATACTTCTGGATAGTTTCGTTTTGATGTGTTTTATGTGAGGCTTCCAGCAAATCTTGTCATCTATGATCACTCCAAGGAATTTATTTTCATGTACTCTTTCTATGTTAACCCCCTCTATCTGTATCTATGCTTGATGCTTTAACTTACATTTTCCGAATACCATGAATGTAGTTTTACTCAAATTTATTGATAGCCTGTTTATGTCACACCATTGTTTTATTTTCTTGAATTCTGAAGTGATTAATTCCAAGAGTTGCTGTAAGCTGTCCCCTGATCCAAATATGTTTGTATCATCTGCAAATAATACAAAATTTAATACTTGAGATACCTTACAAATATCATTGATATATAATAAAAAATAACTTTGGTCCCAACACTGACCCCTGGGGGACACCACAAGCAATGCCCAGACATTCAGACACATAAACTCCCATCTTCACAAATTGTTGTCTGTCACTCAGATAACTGCTTATCCAGTTTAGAGCTACCCCCCTGATTTTTTTACTGATTAATATTTTATGATTTATTGTATCAAATGCTTTTTTTAGATCAATGAAAACCCCAACTGCATATTTCTTTTTATCTGTGGAGTTTGTGATTTCTTCAATGAGTTCTGTTAGTGCTTGTGAGGTTGATCTATTTTTTCTAAATCCATATTGGCTGTCAGTGAGTAGTTTATTTTCATCAATAAATTTCTCTAATCTGTTGTTAAATAATTTTTCTAAAATTTTTGAAAATTGTGACAATATAGAGACAGGCCTGTAATTTGTGAAGTGGTGTTTATATCCAGTTTTGTATAGAGGAATGACTTTTGCTATTTTCATTTTTGTTGGAAATTTACCGGTTAAAAATAATAAATTGCAGATGTTCGTTAGTGATTTGGCGATCCCCTCTATTACTTTTTGTATAATTTTTATATCTATTCCATCGTGATCAGTGGATGGTTTGTTTTTGCATTCTTTAACAATATCAATTATGTCTTTTTCAGAAATATTGAACTGGGATTTCTATCTATTAGCTTCTTATATGGACTTTCTAATGTTTGTGGAACCAGGATTTGTTCCGCTAAGTTTGGTCCCACGTTTGCAAAAAATGCATTGCATTTATTAACCACCTCCTCCATGTTATTAATATTTTTATCATTATCAGTGAAGTAATGGGGATAAGTATGAGTAGCCTGTCTATTATTGTTTTTAATAATATTATTTAAAATGTTCCACATACCTTTAATATTGTTTTTATTATTATCTAATAGTTTTGTATAGTATTCTTTTTTACAAGATCTCATAATATTAGTTAACTTATATTTCTTATATTTATTTTCAGTCTCTATAGTTCTGTGTTTTATAAATTCTCTATAAAGTGTATTTTTCTTTTTACAGGCGTTTTGTAATCCCTTGGAAATCCACGGTCTATCATTTAGTTTTTGTTTTTTGCTATATATTTTCATTGGACAATTTTGATCATATAATAATTTAAATATTCTTAGGAATTCTTCATATACTTTGTCAACATCTTTTTCCTTATCAATAAACTCCCAGTCTTGTGCTAACAAATCAACTTTTAATGCCTCCATTGTTTCTTCTGTCCTGACCCTTTTGGAAATTGGTTTAACATGCCTGTTCAGAGTGTAGTTGCTGTCATAAACTATAAAAATTGGTAGGTGGTCACTGATATCATTTATTAGTAATCCACTCACTGTATTGTTATGTATGATATTTGTAAATATATTGTCTATTAGTGTTGCACAGTGAGAAGTAATTTGACTGGGTCTGGTAATTTTGGGATTGAGGCCTAGACTAAACACAGTGTTGATAAATTCATTTTATTTATGGTTATTTGGATTTAACAAGTCAATATTTAAGTCCCCACAGATGAACATAACTTTTTGGCTAGTTTTTGTAAATGTCTCTTCCATCCAGTCCTTAAAAGTGTCAATATTCGAACCTGGTGACCTGTATATGCAACTTACAATAATATTTTTCTTCTTTTCCATACATATTTCTATTGTGACACATTCCAATAAATTATCCACCACCATTGACATTTTTTCCACCCCCTTGTAATTTAAATCCCTATCCACATATAGTATCACACCACCCCCACTCTTGTTTACTCTGTTAATAGAAAACATTTCATATCCTTCAATTCCAAAATCTGATTCTTTTCCACTGTTTATCCAAGTTTCTGTTATTGCAATTATGTTAAAGTGCTGTTTCAATTGCTTTAGATAGTGTTTGATACTGTGAAAGTTGGCATACAGACTTCTGCTGTTAAAGTGGATAATGATGCTGTTCGGTCTTGATTGACCTATTAAATTGTTCATCAGTGTAATAATTGCAGTTATTGTTTATGTTAGCAAAGAAATTGTTCTCAGGATCAATGTCATTTTCCATATCCTGTGAGTGGTGTTCAGTGTACTGGAAGGTGTTCAGTTCCAGGTGCTCATATTCCACCAGACTTTGTAGTGAGTGACTATCTCCGGTATGTGTGTGAGTTTTATTTAGTGACATAGTGAGATTAAAGTTTCAACATATCATTTGTGTGTACAACTTGGTGTTATTGATGTAAATGTCTGGCGGTATTTACATCCTTATCAAAAAGAATATACATGGAGTAATGTTAGTGGCTCTCTACAATCTTGAATTGATCTATGGTTACTATCCTCCTACACTTTACAACATGTTTTTGAAACATTACATAGCTATGCCCCCTTTTTCAGATTGCAAATTGATAGTGGTCACTTTTACTAATCCACAAGAGCAAACCAAGAAATCTTGTGGTTTCTGGAAATTGAACTGCAATCTATTGAATGATGAAGCCTTTTGTAAATCAGTGGAAGCTACTGCTTGTGACATTTTCAATTACAATGAACTTAGCAATGTTCAAAAATGGGAATTTTTTTAATTTAAAATTAGCTATTAAATTTAGTAAGGAAATGAAAACACTTTGAGAGAACTAGCAACAATGGCAGAACTGAACTCTTTAATAAATAAAGATACTCTTACTGAAGAGGAAGAATTAAGGCTGTCAAGTTTGAAAGAAGAGGTTGACCGATTATATATTAATATGACCAAAGGAGCCTTTATACGCTCTAGAGCAAAATGGTTAGATGAAGGTGAGCGGAATACAAGTTATTTCTTTGCTCTGGAAAAAAGAAATTATAAGAGAAATAACATTACTTTCTTAAAAAAAAGATAACTGTATAAATTCCAACTGCATCTGATTTAGCAAATTATACTTCTCTTTTCTATTCTGATCTATATACAGTAGCACTCACTATTACCTAACAGAGGATGAGGATTTTATCAGCGAAATTAGAGAATTTATCCCACAAATTTCAAATGAATTTAAATCAGACTGAGAGATCTTAAAACCTGAAATTCTTGAAGCTGTAAATAAAATGGAAAAAGGAAAATCTCCAGGAATGGAGGGTCTTCCTGTTGAGTTTTATAGATTTTTTTTGGAGCATAATTAAAACTCAATTTTTTTAAATGTAAAGAGATTGTATTGATAATGAGGACATGACTATGAAACAAGGAGTAATAACCTTGCTTCCCAAACCAGATAGAGATAATCTTCTGTTAGAAAACTGGAGACCTATAACGTTGCTAAATGTAGATTATAAAATACTTTCATTCATTTTTGCCAGACATTTAAAAAAAAGGATTGAGCCAAATTATAAATGAAACTCAAACTGGTTTTATGTCTAATCGGCATATTAGCTGTAACATCAGGCTTATTCTTGATCTAATAGATTACTCTGAATATGTGGAATCTGACGCTGTAATATTATCGCGGGATTTTTATAAGGCATTTGACACAGTAGAGCATCAATTCTTATTTAGATCATTTCAATCTTTTGGTTTTGGTGAAAATTGTATCTCTGGTGTTAAATGCTATATAAAAATATCAGTAGTTGTGTCATGTTATATCCAAATACCACCCAAAGCTTTTCAGTTTATAGATCAGTCTGCCAAGGCTGCCCTTGTTCTCCTTTTCTATTTCTCATTGTTGCTGAAATGCTCTCCTTACATATTTTACATTGTAATAATTTACAGGGATTAAGGATATTTGAAAGAGAAATTAAAATTTCTCAACTAGCTGATGACACAGTTCTTTTTTTAAAAGATAAACAACAACTTGGAAAATCCATCAAAGAAATACAATCCTTCTCGGCATCAGGCTTAAAACTTAACGTTTCGAAGTGTGAAATTCTATGTCTGTATAACACTGATGAACGCTAATGTGTGATATACCTGTGAAAAGTAGTATTCAATACCTTGGAATTCCTATCTCTAAAGATCTAAAGGAACGACAAGAAAAGAATTTTAAGCCCAAAATACAAAAAACTAAAAATATATTTAATCTGTGGCTTCAGAGAGATCTGTCCATGGTAGGTAGAGTTCTTCTGAGTACAGAGGACGGTATTTCTAGATTTATTAACCCTTCCCATCTCTGTTTATCCATCAATCCCTCTGTAAAGAAATAAATGACATTTTAATTAACTTTATCTGGAAAAACAAATGCCACCATTTAAAAAAAGAGATCTTAGCAGCCCCGAGAAAGGTGGCATGGAAATATTGGACTTCATGGATGTGAACAATACCTTTAGAATTAAATGGATAAAAGAATGTTTAAAAGCGCCAGATTCCCTTTGGTACTTTATTCCACAGTCCATTTTTGGAAAAAATGGGAGGCCTCCAATTTGTATACAATGCAGTTATAATGAAATTAAGTTACCGCAAAAACTATCTAAATTTCATCAGCAAGCGCTTAACGCTGCAAAATTATGTTTTAAACATAATTTCTCTCCTCACAGAACTATTATATGGAACAATGAGTTCATAACCAGAAAGAATAAGTCCCTATATCTACAACATTGGGTTGACCGGAATATTATTTTTCTTCTTTTCAGCTCAACTTTTTAATTATGAGGAATTTCTCAGGTCTAAAATCTTTCCTATCACCCATAAAGAATATCAAAAGGTAATAAATGCTATACATAGAATTCTTCAACTAATGAAATGTCACTCTGAGAGTCAAGAATTGGATCCGACCTTCTTTGTTGATGGAATAAATATTAAAAGTCATAAGTGTAGAAATAAACATATAAGGAATTACTTCTACAGCAAAAGGAAAATCACTCCACGGGGAAAATTGGTTTGGAACTCTTTATATTTTAACATTCACTGGGAATCAACATGGCTTCTACCATACAGGTTTGTTATCCCCAATAAAGTGAAAGAATTACAATTCAAAATACTGCAATATTTTGTTTGCATGAATTTGTTTCAAGATTCGCGGCTGTGGATAGTAAATGTGAATTTTGTAAAACTGAAGAAGAAACTATTATACATCTATTCTGGGAGTGTCGGTTCTCTGTGGAAATCTGGAAATAAATGGGAAATTAGTTAAATATTCAAAAGAAACACCAAATTAAATTGGAAGCAAAGGATGTTATTCTTAACTAAGATCACAAAAACAAAAAGTACATAGGACTGTCAACTTACAAATTCCACAAGGGAAATGTTATATCCATAAAGCAAAATTTGCTAAATCGCGCCAGCTTTTACTCACTTCAGAAGTGAATTTCAGAACTTTTGTGAGTGTATCCAACTCATTAATAGTAAGAAAACTATCTATATAGCTGATCTACTGCAAGTTTTTAAGGAATTATAATTATAAAGCCTTAAGCCCATTTCATTTTGTCTTTGTATTGTATTTTCTGTTTTTGGTATTGTTTTCTTACTCTTCTTTTTGATGTTTATGTTTTAATCCACTCTCTTAAATTTTATTTATATATATATATATATATATATATATATATATATATATATATATATATATATATATATATTTTATGCCAAATTGTTCAATCAATATATAACATGCTTGTAAAGTTTAAAAATAAAAAAATATAATTAAAAAAACGAGGACCGGTCTCCATTAAAGTCTATGGGACTTCTTCCCTGAATATTACTCCGAGGGGTGCCCATTACGTTGAATGGCTACGCCAAGGGGTCCTGACCAAGTGTCAACAACTTGGGAGTGAGAACGTGTTGGTATATGTAAGGAAGGGTTAGGCACAGGCTTATTATTCCTAACTAAAATGCTAGTTAACCTTAGTAATTAAACCTGGTCAAGGCAAGGTGGCAGGCTAAGCAGTCGCGGTTATCTGAGCTCTTCACAAGTAGTCCCAAAGTAACTAAATCTTCGCCTAACGTCGAAAGAATTGAAAACGAGCGGGAAGAGGAGCATGACTATGCTATGGATGTAGCTATGCTAAATAAACGGGACCGCTCAGGGATTGATTCCGCGCCGCCAACACCTACCAAGCAACCCGTGGAAAAGAAGACCAAGTCCACTGAAGTCGGTGAGAGTGATGACATTTCTGGCAAGATTATTTTGGATTACTTGCCCTGGAAAAGAGAGTGGAAGTGCAGCTCGCCGACTTAAGTGAGCGAACAAAAGAAAGCAGTGGACATTGTCCACAGAGTCAGAAGAAGGATTGACAACAAGATTAGGCATATTATCGTTCTCTTTAATAAAAGATGGGTGAAGGAAGAAATCTGGCGGCGGACCAAAAACTCCCCGGTCTGCAAAGAGAAAGGCATCCGTTTTGCTGAGGTTCTGACACGGGAGGATTTGACTGTGGCCTCTAATTGAACAAGCAAGGCGGTCCAGGAAACTTGCTGTCTTTCGGGGCCCCATGGATACATCGACGGACGGCGAATTGGAGACGGCAGGTGAAGTTGACGGAACACGGTCTGTTTAGGGTTATAAAGCGGTGGAAAATTTTGGAGGGACGAAACTTTCCCTAAAGCCTACGGTTTTCTCTTAGTCTGAGTGGGTTAACAACTGTTATACTAGCAGTTTTATTTTTGTTTTCTCCGTTTTGGTATTCATGGTAAATGAGAAAATCTGTTTTGGTTCTTTGAATGTTAGGGGCTTGAATTCTTCTGAAGCTGATGCAGCCTTTTGGTCTAATCAATGGGGAACAACATTTTATTTAGTCATGGTTCTAACCATTCTGGAGGTGTGGCGACATGCCTCAAGTTCCCTGGAGAACTATTGACTCATCGAGCCGATGGAGATGGACATTATTTGTTGGGGGTAATGAAGATGGAAAATGTATTCTTTATAATAACCAATGTTTATGGGTATAATAATGATGTTCAAAACAAAATACTGATGGAAAATATTACAAATGTGATCTCAGAGTTAAAAGTATTAGTAGGCTACCCTACTGATTATGTCTTAGTAGGAGGTGACTGGAACATGGCTCCAGATGAATGGGAAGATAGATTGCCTCCTAGACTAAGGAAAGCAAAGCAGAATGACATCATAGAAAGTTTTATAACAGACAACAATTTGAATGATGCATGGAGAATTCTCAATCCTGGGATTAAAACATTTTTATTGTTTAAGCCAAATGGAGAAAGTAAATCTAGGATTGATTATTGGCTGGTAAGTGATAACATTATGGCATATGTTAAACAAACTCAAATTTATCTGATCATTGTTTCATAGATCTAGTTTTGGAACCCACAGTGAGGGTAACCAGAAACAAAGGATATTGGAAGTTTAATTCTAAGATGTTACAAAATGAGGAATATTGCATGAGGTTAAGGACATTATAAGAGATGTTAAAAAAGATGTTTTAATTGAAGGTTATATTGGTAGGTGGGAATTTACTAAATATAAGATTAGAGAGTTCACAATAAACATTTGCAAGGAACTAAATAGGAAGAAAAGCTAATATGAAAGTAACTTGTTGAGGGAAATTAACCAGTGTTGGAGTAATTTGGACCTAAATTATCAAGAGAAAAACAAATGAATTACAAGTCCAGTTAGACGAGCTATATCTTGAAAGAGCACAGGGGGCCTTTATAAGAACCGAGTATTGAGGAGTTGGATTTAGTTATTCTCAAGATGAAGTTGAACAAATCTCCAGGGACTGATGGACTCACAACAAATTTCTATCAATTTTTTGGAATGATTTAAAGCATTACTGGAATGTATAGAGAAGAAAGAACTGATGTCTTCTATGAAACACGGTCTTATCATTTTGATTCCTAAATCTGGTAAAGACAAGAGAATTTTAGATAATTTGAGACCAATTACACTGTTAAATACTGATTACAAGTTACTATCTGGACTTGTTGCTACTAGACTAAAGGGAGGATTGTCGACCATTATTGGTGAGACACAATCAGGCATTTTGAAAGGAAGGTCAATTCACAACAACATAAGACTTGTTTTAGATTTTCTGGAGTACAGTGACATTATTCATGATGGTGGGTTTATTTTATTCTTGGACTTTTATAAAGCATTTGATTCTGTTGAACATCCCTTTATCTTGAAAACTTTGCATCATTTTGGATTTGGGGAAAATTTTAGAAATATAATTGGGATGCTATATAACGGCATTAATAGTTCTGTAGCTTTAGGGCATGGCACCTGTCCCTGATTTGAGATTAAGAAGGGAATTCGTCAGGGTTGCAGCAGCTGTCCACTTTTATTCGTAATGGCAGAAATGTTGTCCATTTTGATCCAGAATAGTTGCATTGAAGGGTTAGCTGTGAATGACAAATTACCATAAGTCAATTGGAAATCCAAAAAATGAAAATCAAATTCCTGTAGCCTTACAAATCATTGACCAGTTTTCAAGAGCTTCAGACTTACAATTGAATTTAAATAAATGTGAAATGTTATCATTACATGATCATCCCTTGCTACCTTTAAATAACTAAAAGTCAAGTCACAAGTTAAATACTTGGGGATTGTTATTTCCAAGGATAAAATCATTTCAGACAAATATGGAACAATATAGACAAGTGTAAATTCATCTTAAATAGGTGGCTGCAGAGAGATATCACAATCTTTGGGAGAGTCTTATTATCCAAAATGGACAGCTTATCCAGACTTATTTACCCGGCCTTCACTTTACCCATCTCTACAAATATGATCAAAGCCATAAACAAGGTTACATTTAATTTCATATGGAGAAATAAATGTCAATACATAAGGAAAATTTACATGGTTAAAAATTATGAAGATGGAGGTGCGAATGCGATTGATTTTGATATAATGAATGGTGTCTTAAAATTGAAATTGGTAAAATCTTTTATTAATAACAAGAAATCCTTTTGGTTTAGTGTCTCCAATTTAATATTTTTCAAAATGGGTGGAATAGATTTTCTTCTGCGATGTGACTTTGAATGCAGCTCACTACCAATCAAACTCTCCGCTTTCCATCAGCAGGTTCTTCTCTATTGGAAGTTGATCTATATACATAATTTTAAACCTCATAATACCCCAGTTTGGAATAATAGATACATATTGGTAGGCAGAAAATCTGTGTACATGGAGGAATGGAATTCCAGAGGAATCTGGGCAATTGCTAATTTTATGGACGGTAATGGGATCTTGTTACAGCACGAGGAGTTTTGTGAGAAATATCAACTCCAATGCAATGCAAAGTGTTATGATAGATGGTTGAAAGCTACCAATGTCTCTAAAATCAATGGTGAGAGAAGACGTTAGGTAGCCTACCCAAAGTGTCTCCTGGTCTGAGGCAGCTCTGTTTAGAAGGAAAGCTTTTTGTGACTATACATGTTCTAACAAAGTTACTAGAAATATTCTATTAATGGAATTCTATCTATAATTAATTTTTTTTATTATTATTTCATGGATTTCACAAATTACAGTATGACACGTTATGTCGTAAACCGTTTAAATCTGAGCATGCGCGACTCAAATCTGCACTCGCCTCACATTGGGCAGTGGTGACACCGGCGTTATCGGAGCAATCCCGGAAGTGGAACGTCAAGGATAGACTAACTATGAATTCCAGGCTTTTATTGTGAAGAGACGGTGGCCCAGCCCCCGGTGCTCGATGGTTGTGTTGTGCGGCGGTGTAGGCGTTGCAGAGGCCGGCGAGTGTGAAGCGCTGACAGGACGCTGGTGGAGAGCAGCAGTCGGCGCACACAGCTCAGTGAAGTGTGTCTGCAGCAGCGAGCGTAACACTGGATTACCACCACACCGAGGTAAGCATGTCCCTGCTCTGGATCACTGCTGCTCTGACTCCCCAGTGTTTTCTAGAGATTCATTATTATTCCAAGCCTACCTTCTTTTCCTTTTTGTTATACAGTGGCATCATAACCGCTGACTTTGTGTTATTGATGATGCAAAGACCAGAGCCACTTAATGTATTTCTTATTCCTAACTCAATCATTAAGTGTGAATTTAGCAGACTTTATCTGCTTTAGTGCTTTTACGAGTCAGTCAATTTAGATGATGCACCTCAGGCTTTGGGACAGTTGCTGCAGTACAGACTGATACAGATACAGGAATACGACCCGCCATGGGTGCCGCACTCTAAAGCTCAATGCCCTGGAGGATAAAAGCCAAATTCTCAAATCTGGGAATTAAACGCTTTCTGATTTTACACCTTTTTTTTGAATACTGCCTGGTATCATTTTAAAAAGACTAATCCTTTCTAGTGTGGTTGTTTCTTTAAGTTGTCAGGTAGCAGTGAGGCTTATTTGCGGTTGTCATTGTGAGTCATAGGGAGCAGACTACAGGCTACTCTACATGCTTATAAGAAGGCTGTGACATCAGGACCATGCACTTAATGGAATGCATATTATGCGGCATGGTGGTGTTAGGAATAGTTTATTGAACAGTATTTCACTGTCATTTCTATCACCATGTTGTCAGATTAGACTGTAGCCTTTGCCATTTTGATTGGATGACTTTAAAGGTGCATTAAGGAATGACATCTTGGGGTAGTTTGAGTCCATGAGGTGCTTTAGATTCTCAGTGATGTGTACTAATAAAACAGGTTGTAAGTTTCTTATTTCCACTTCTTATTCCAGTGGCATCAGTGCATATGAGCAGCTGTGTTTACAGTGTAACTGTAATAGTGCGAATATTCTCAGCAGGTATTGACAACGTGGCGCTGAATGTTCAACTTCATGATCTAGTCTGACAAACAGGTTGACTGAATCCTCAAAATGAACAGCGTGTGACATGAACAACTGATATACAACTATATAGACACATAGACAATCATATTTTGCAGTACAAAGCACTGTCAGAATAGACTTATTTTAAACACTTTAATTTAATTAAAAAAAATATTGACAAAATATGCATTAGGAAAATCCTTTTAAATATCAGTGTGTTTTTATTCCCTAATTTGTCCTGTTAGGATATTTCTAAATATTCTGAGTGCAACTCTGCTTCTAAGTCTACCTCAGTTTAAGGACGTCATTCAATCCCACTAAAGGAATAAGAGTTTCTCCACTGTCAATGCCCTACGTTGTTTCCCTCTGAAACTCAGCATATGTCTTGTTTGCCTGTGTTTTTATTCATAAATTTACTACATTGATAATTTCCTTTTTTTTATTTTTTTTTTTTACTTCTATGGATCTGTGTAACGTGACGCTAAACAAGCTTGATAAAATATTAACCCCAACACAAATAATTCATCAAACTGCTTCGAGGACAGAGGCAAAGCAGTCAAAAAAAATCTCTTTTCCTGTGTTTTGTTATGTGGACTGCACGTTTCTAAATATCACACTCTCCTCTGCGTGTCTTATCCCATGGACCCATTTAATAGAGATAGTGTATCTCAACAGTGTTTTCTCAGAAAGAACAGGACCTTCATTAGCTACAGTACGTGTTTAAGGACTTTATGTGTGTGTGTGTGTGTGTGTGTGTGTTTTGTGTGTGTGTGTGTGTGACCAAATCAGTTCTTCAATGTTTTGTCCATGAGTGAAACAATATGTTAAATCTCCCCACGGCATGCATCCACTCTGCTGACTGCTACTACTGAGTATTGACTCAGAAGTAGTTGAGCAGTGTATGAAGCAGACTCCTTGTTGACAACACGTCAGCAGAGGAGTTATACATGTTTACACAGAGATGGTGATAGGTGTGTGTGTGTGTGTGTGTGTGTGTGTGTGTGTGTGTGTGTGTGTGTGTGTGTGTGTGTGTGTGTAGATAGAAGTCATATGTTACCCAGCAGCTCAGCCACAAGCCATTTGTTCAGTCACTCAAAGAACAACCACACTCTGACCTTTTGCACTTATTATTGTGCAATTAAAGCAAGTCAAATAAGAACTAAAAGGGCACTCGGAGAGCGCAGACCTCCATCAAGGCATGTCACAGTGTTAATGCAGTGTGAATTTTCCCAGTGGGGGAACTCATTGTTCTGATAATTCCGACACCACATTAATGCAGCACAAATGCCCTAATTCACAATGTTTACCAAAGTGAAAAATAATTTGTGTATGCTACGTCCTTTCAACAAGTTTCACGAAAATCAGTTTTTCGTTATCCTGCTTACAAACAGACCGACATACAAACCATGCTGAAAACATAAAACTCTTGGTGGAGGTAACTGTGAAATAGCATTTCATTTATTGAGAAAGGATTCATCACATGTATCCAGTTTACAAATGTGCAATTTATCGTTTGCAGTAGTTAATACTTTATTTACATTAACTAGCCTAAGTTTTCAAGAATAAGGTTCTTTTGAATTATCCCCAATTTTGGAGATTCCAGGTGTTTAAATGTGTGTGAACTGGATTTCAGGGTACAGAGTGACTAATAGTCAAACAGAATGTGAAATTTGGCACCAGCTTTCATAAGCCAGCAACATCTAGTTCTTGTTTTTTTAAAGGACACAATAACTCAAGGTCAAAGTGCTACATTAGAGTCTTTTGAGCTTGACAAACAGAAATGATAACCTGTGAAGTAGGCATGGGATCTGTTGGTATGAACCCAGCTCAGTTGTTAATATTGTATGAAGCTTGTTTAGAGTCTGGTTACACAGATCCCCTAGATTTGAGAAGAGCAACCCTCGGAAACATGAATCTCAAAACTGAATCCCAAAGATTTGCCAGAGATCCGGCTGACCTCCAGATTAGCCAAGATGATCTCCATTTAGTTTGGAAAATCACAGAATACAAGAACATAGAATAGGAGAAAATAAAGATTAGTTACATTATGTTTACATAAGTTCAAACATCACACGTGGCAGTAGAATTTGGTTGCTTTGCCAAAAGTCTTTGGCCTGTCACTTTGACACAAATGAGAAGAAACTGCCTATGTAGTCTAATCTACCCAGAATATAATAAATCTAGACTAAGCATTAGCTATTATTAATTGCAGATCTATATTTAAAACATAGTTTAACTGGATAATAGCAAAATCACTTAAAGATATTCTTCTTTGGTAAGGTATATTTCTCAAAAATACCCTTATCTGTTAGTCCGAGTTTATCCATGCCAAATGCTCAGTGAAGCTGGATATTAGCATGACATTTACCAAATCCTTGGTAGTGACAATATTTGTAGAAACCAGCCTTGCCTTCACTGAATAATGGGACGGCTTTAAACGCCAGGTTTCTGTTTTCACTCCATGTTAATGTTACAACAGGTTGCTTAGCAACACCCCCACCCCCCAATCCCCCTTTCTGCTTTCTCCATCTGCTGCCATTGGTTGAAGTGGATGGTGAAGTGAAGTGTTATGCTTTGGCTTTTCAAGGTCCGTGGCACAAAGAAGCCCCCTAGATCATAGACACTGTATGTAAACAAGGCAGTGAAAAGACAATTTATGTTTTAGTGATGGATTTAAGCAACGCTCCTCGCCACCAGCACCCCACCTCCACCCTTCTCCTCTGTGTTATATGTCAGCAACTGATGGAAAACGGCAGTTGTTGGAAGATATTTTAATAGGAACCAGAATGTGTCCTCCTTACTCATCATCACACAAACCAAACCAGAATTACTAAGTGACACTGATCCATAACAGGTTTATAAATCACTCACTACACAATATAATAAACAATAATGTAACTCTAATATGCCGCCATCTATGAAGCCATGCTATTATTGATGGAGCTGCAAGTTATGTTTGTGTCTGGGTGTGACGGGACGAGTCAGACTGGGCCGGCATTCCTGAAATAGACAGATGATGGAGCCCTGCTGCATGCTCATTTCACACGAGGATACCTTCATAGCACTTAAAATTGCTGGATTATCACATTGCTGTTTATATTCACGTTTAGCCGCCATATCCTATGAGTCAGTTATCAAGTAGTCCTGTCACATAGGCGCTCAAAGAGTTATATTAGGTAACACACTCAGAGCATTCAATCCACGTCAGAGTCAAAACATCCAGCAGAGATGAGGAAACACTTTCAGCACTCTCTCAGACAATGATTTGAATTGTCATCGCAGGTCACCTAATGTGTGGTACGCCCCATTATCTAAGCCAGGAGGAATCTATGGTGCACAGCTGAGCTCATTATCTAGTGATGACATTAAAGGACCATCATGTGTGTCTCTTATTCATATTCCCAAATTAGCATATCTCAAGGAAATTATTGTTATATTGCAGTTGTTGTGGATTTCTTTCCAATTATGTTGTACACTGTATCCCAGTTATCTCCTTATTTGTTCGCAAGCTTTTCTTATTTTGATTTTTTTCACCTTGCACCTACCAAAGTAAACTCTATAAAAGCCCCCTGAAGAGAGATCATAGGACTACTTTCCCACTCTTGGAGTGTAGTCTGTATCCCTTGCTGAAGATTTATCACCCTGGGTAAACCGTCAACTCACTGACATTCTTATTGAACCCGCTCTAAAAGCCTATCAGGCATGTTATAAGCAAGCTGGCTGTCTAACACAGCATCTGTAACAGTCCATGCGGCCAACTGCAGTCCTCCCCAGGACCTTTACACGTGCCAACTAAGTGTTCCCTGCCCCGAGGATCTGGCCATAGTCACGTCCAATAACTGTCAGGGCTTCGAGTCGTCAAGCAGGCAGGCTGTGAGCCTCTCCAAGTGCGGAGGGACACATCTTTCATTGGCTGGTGTGATGGGTGCTTTTGCTTTGTTTCTCAGAAAAAGGACATTTTATTCCCAAAGGTCACAAACATCCTCAAATATAACAGTGATACCATAGGATCACTATAAAGTCCTTAAAACACTATGTTACTGTGAAAAGTAATTAGTTGTGGTTAAAAGAATTAAGGCATAGAAGCAGTGTTCATACATTAAGCTCCAACCATTATCAACATGAATGTGTAATCCCACTCTGAGTCTTATAATGACTGCAGTGTGTAAGTTACATACATTTCCTTTTATGCTGCAGTTGTTTGAAATGAACTTCAAATAGCTTGGTCGGGGAATGTGTAGAATCCCAGGCTGCTGTCCAACGTGGAAGCTGTTTATGGAAGAGAGTTGGGAGGGTGGAGGGTTAGGTGGGGGTCTCTTCTCAATTAGGGGGATAAGCTGCTGCTCCGGAGGGGCCCTTTCGAGCCATGTTTGGAGCTGTTTGATGGGATCCACGCACAGTGCTGGATAGCTTCTCTCCTCTCTGCCATTTGTTGACAAAGCAGAAGTCAAACTGTGTTACGTAACAGCCCTTTCTGTCCGTCCATAGTACAGCTGAGCGTGTGATGAGAGCTCTTTTGTGTTAACATAGCTCATTTTTAAGGCGGCCTCTGACTGCAGCACAGAGACCCCCTGACACATGATAGTTCAACGTGGTACCACCCCACCTTTGTTCAGTTTTCACAGGGGGTTGACAGACAGAATCTGGAGCCTGATTCAGATAAAGTGATTGTTGCTGCTCTGGTCCATTGGACATTGAACTCAAAAAGCAATTCAATTTTATGGAGAAAAAAAGTAATGTGTCTCCTAGAGACCGACCGATTAAAAGATTTTTAAAAAGTATATATTGGCATATCGGATTTAAAAATCCGATATACCAATGTATGCCAATTTAAAAATCCGATATGGCGATATATAGGCCGATATATATTTTCTTTTTTTTTTAAATCCAGAAATGCGCTACAAAACAAACAGATTTCCCTAACGTTAGTTATTTGTAGTTATTTATGAGTTCTCACTAAAATAATAAGATAATAATTTGTTTTATTGTCACAACAGAATAGAAGAACGTCAAAATATATTAAAGGTCTGATAAATAAAATGTATAAAAATCCAAACTTGAGATATAAAACTTAAAGTCCTTTAAACAAAAACACTTTAACAAAAAAAAAAAAAAAAAATCAGTGTTGCCAACAGGGACGTTGTAGAGTGCCCTCTGGTGGACAAACTATGCAACACCAACACTCATATAATAGTTGACAGTCCGTTTTTACTTTTTTAAATATTCATTTATCAGAATCATTTATTTGTCATTAAAATGATTCTGATGAATGAATATTTAAAAAAAACAAAACATATAAATGTCGATACCGATATATCGTGAAATGCTTAATATTGGCCGATATATCAGTTGGGCTCTAGTACCTACTAGGGTCAAGCCAGTTTGTTGGATACGACCCATTTTGGTTTTCTCACTTTCAATAAGATGAAAGTTTTTTTTTTATCTCAGCTAACAAAACCAGTCATCCTTTGACATTATTATTTATTACTGTAATATAAGAGTTTATAATTCCAACTTCTATCAAGAAGGTGTGGTCAGTTTTACACGGCTTTATTTATATAAGAGACAAATCTGGGGGGTATTTTCTGTATTTTGTGTAGAGAGTAAGGCCCAAATATCAGTTTTGGTATTAAACCATTGGTATTAACCCTCAAAACAATTTTAGCCCTGAAACTAAGGTTTCACATTAATATTATTCCTTAACATTGAGAAAAAGTTCAACATTTCAGAAAATACACTTATTTGCTTTCTTTCCAAAAGTTAGATGAGTAGATTGATATCACTCTAATGGCTGTACGCTAAATATGTAGCTTGAGCCAGCAGCCAGTTACCTTAACATAAATTGAGAGGGTCAAAGTTGTAAGCTTCTGTACTGAGTGACAGGTTGGCATGTAGCCATGTCCTAAACCATCCCCTGCTTTATTACCTATTTTGAAATACACAAAATGAATATCGCGCTTTATTAAAGACTGACTTGAAACTAGCAATTGACACCATGAACCTATTTTGAAAATGTTTGCTGAGTAAATCAAGTGAGGAGTAATTTTTTTATAGACTATGTATATAATCAGACTTCTTTTTCCCTGCTGGATATGAGATAGAATGCAGTTTAAAGGCACTTCTGCATTGGCTTCACTTTTCAGGCCAAGAAGTTGCCTGAATATTGATCTGTTCCTATTATTGAGTTGATCTTATAATTTATAACTTATAATTTATAATTTCAAAGTGAAGGTTGTACAAAAAGACAATTTGAAAATTTTAACTACATTTTTTTAACTAAACTTAAAATTGCTCAATTTAAAAAAAGGTTTAATTAATAATAACTGATAATAATAATAATACATGTTAGTTGCAGACCTAATAACATTTCAAATTGCAGTGTCTACATACACATACATCTACGTGTTCCTGCTATCTTACAATTTGTATCACTTTTCAAAGATGTTATATCATAGATGTAATCACACATTCACATGCAGTCAACAATAGTCATTAGTATGTTGACTGAAGTATTAAAACCTTATGGAGGGTTGAGTCATCCAGTACTGGATTCCAGCCGTCTCTCATCTACTGGCCCTGCAGGATCATTCCGAGGGGGTAGGAGGATTTTATATTGAGGTCTGCACAGTTGTTGAGTGGGTGCCACATTCCCAGGTGGCATGTGGTGACAGGCCCATCTGGGTACGCCTGTTGTGAAAAACAAACAGACCCCCTACAAAGCGAGGGTCAAGGTCAAATTGTGGACCGTCCCACCCAGACGAGACCCTCAAAGCTCAGCCAGACTCCCCAGGAGGCTTCAGAGGGACCTGATGTATGTGGACTGAGGACTCGCTGTGCACATCAAGTAGGTAATGCGCCTCCCTAGATCCGTAGTGATGCGTTGGGATGATCTTAGCCTTTTGGGAGCATGCTAGTTTTGGGAAAGCATTTTAGTTCCACTCACGAGCATTCATTTGGATATTTATGTGTCTATGTGCGTGTGGTAGTGTCACATAGTATTGGCGCTGAGAGCTCCAAATGGAATGAATCATCTTGCCTTTTGCTGTGTATTCCTGCTTTTAGGTAATCACACATGTTTTTAGCTTAGATGGTGTTTTCAATGGCTGCGACTTCCTGGAATTGTGTCTGATTATTCTAGTGCATGAATAACACCAGAAAGAAATGGTTTTGTACAAAAGTCTCTCAGGTTTGTGAATTTGGATTCTCAAGAGACGACTACAAAGCACCGAGCTTATGACATTTAGTTTGTAGTTTGGCAGTTTTTTTGTTCTTCCTTATTTTTAAGGAAACACCAACCTCTTGTTTATACTGTATCTAGTCCTGGTCGGTTACTGTTATGAGACTGCTGGTCTAATCTAACAACGCCAGGTCACCAAGACACCTTGTGGACAATCTGAGAATAAAATCTGAGAATCTGTTGAGTTTCGTCTTTTTTCACTATCTGCTGAACTTTGAGCCCACTTTAACTTCATATCCATTCGTTTGGGCCTTAAAGTTTTGCCGAATTGACCCCATTTGTGAAACGGAGTTGTCGTGAAAGCTTTCTAGATTATATGGAGCAACAGTGCATTTAGGTAATCGCAGTTTGGCTAACAAAGGCTCCTCTTATTTTCCTGTTTGTCTTGGCCCAGTCGGTGCTGGCCGTCCCAGAGCTCCTGCACTGGTCTCCTCTGTTTCACAGGCAGGATGGATGGTGCTCTGTGGCATCTCTCCTAAAAAGGCCAGTTGTGATCTGTGCACTTGTGTGTTTATACAGCGAACTGAACACTGCATGCTGTCATCTTCCCATTATATATAGGAGGTTAAAATACTCCCACATCTCTCTTTATACTGTATATTTACCATCTCGGGGTTCATCTGAGGATATAACAGAAATAGAGTTGAGATTAGTGTAAGTTCTTCAAAGGAATGTCTGTTAATGGTTTTGGAAATGAGATCACAGATGTATTGTTTCCCTGGGATGCAGGGGGTCAGGAAGCAAGTTGATTTTATTAAAGAGAGAAGGGAAATAAATACACAGAGTTTCTAGTGCTCAGGGACAGCTCGGCTCCAAGACTGGAAGATGTTTTAAAAGGTTTTTAGCTTTGAGTCCCCGGGGGACTTGTTTGGAATCGCTCCCATTTTCCCTCATCCATTTTGGCCTGTTTGTGGAGGTTTCCAGTTGGAACATGAGTCCCCTGCCTGTTCTGCTGGTTGGCTTGATTGCCGGCATGTGTAAACATATTGCACATACAGTCACACACATACATGGTGCGGAAAAGGGCAAAGACACAACTTTAAAAGCAGCTTGAAATTGACATCATAGAAGAAATTCTAGATGGATTTTGTTTTGGTTTTTCATTTTTGTAGTCTACAAACAAAGTACCTATATGTGTGTTTGTGTTTGTGTCTGTGTCTTGACTCAATCAGCCCTTTTCTTACCATTTTAAATGGGGACGTCTCCTAAATCAGTTGTGCTGGCTGAGCACAATAAGGGGCCCAGCGGAGCATTGGGAAGTGTTTCACAGGCACTTTTTTTGGTGGCCTTGGTGTTGCTTCTGCATGCTCCACTGATGCAGTTCAGATTAACATATGTTTGTTCTCGCTCACACCCTCCCATCTTGTCCTTAAAGGGGAACACAGATACAAATTTGAATTCATATCATTAGTCAAGGAAATGGCCATATTTTGTCACAAACTAAGCTAAAGGTATGCAAAGTGAGGCCTGCATTGTCAGAGATAAAAGTGTCAACTGAACCTATATAATTGAAAGTTTATCCTTTTATCTTAAATGAGTTTTAACCTTTACGTTTTTCCTTTAACTGACAACAGCCACCATGGAAATTGAAATGTCTGAAAGGGAATCATTATCTACAGAAAATTCCCTTTGCTAATGTATTTCACATGTAGCAGCTGTTGACATCCTAGATTGGATTTTGTTTTTGGCTTTGTCGTCATAGATATCACTGTCGAAATGTGCGTGAGTAACAGTGGTATTGGGCTGTAAGGACACAGTCCACAGATTGTGTTGATGTTTGCTCCCTTGGCTGCAGTTCAGTCAGATGAGTTTTTATAGCACTTATCAGGGTTAAAATAATACTAAGAAGACACAATTTTATATATTAGATCTTGCCATGTAAAACACAGGTTATTGCTTTTTTGTGTCATTGATTACAAATAAAATATGAGGTCTTGTGACTAGATTAAAATTGGAGGTTCACCGCCTTCCTGTCTCGCTGCGTTGTATCTCCTTTCACTGTGTAACCCAACCATAGTACTACTACAATTCCATTAGCCATATGCAGTCCCAAGTTACAGCTATTGGTTGCAGTGACTCTACTATTTCTACAGTAAGCTACAGCCAAGCCAACCATTTTTAAGAAAGGTGAGGGTGTGTGGCCAGGAGAGATTAAACTCCATAAGCCTCAGTGAAGAGGTATGTTTTTAGCTGGGTTTTAAAGGTAATAATAGAGGAGGCAGAGCGATATATATATATATATATATATATATATATATATATATATATATATAGTGAGGAAAATAAGTATTTGAACACCCTGCTATTTTGCAGGTTCTCCCACTTAGAAATTATGGAAGGGTCTGAAATTGTCATCGTAGGTGCATGTCCACTGTGAGAGACATAATCTAAAAAAAAATAATCCAGAAATCACAATGTATGATTTTTTAACTATTTATTTGTATGATACAGCTGCAAATAAATATTTGACCACCTGTCTATCAGCTAGAATTCTGACCCTCAAAGACCTGTTAGTCTGCCTTCAAAATGTCCACCTCCACTCCATTCATTATCCTAAATTAGATGCACCTGTTTGAGGTCGTTAGCTGCATAAAGACACCTGTCCACCCCATACAATCAGTAAGAATCCAACTACTAACATGGCCAAGACCAAAGAGCTGTCCAAAGACACTAGAGACAAAATTGGACACCTCCACAAGGCTGGAAAGGGCTACCGGGAAGCTGCCAAGCAGCTTGGTGAAAAGGTCCATTGTTGGAGCAAAATGAAAGAAGCTAAACAACTGTCAATCTCCCCCGGACTGGGGCTCCATGTAAGATCTCACCTCGTGGGGTCTTAATGATCCAAAGAAAGGTGAGAAATTAGCCCAGAACTACACGGGAGGAGCTGGTCAATGACCTGAAAAGAGCTGGGACCACCGTTTCCAAGGTTACTGTTGGTAATACACTAAGACGTCATGGTTTGAAATCATGCATGGCACGGAAGGATCCCCTGCTTTAACCAGCACATGTCAAGGCCCGTCTTAAGTTTGCCAATGACCATTTGGATGATCCAGAGGAGTCATGGGAGAAAGTCATGTGGTCAGATGAGACCAAAATAGAACTTTTTGGTCATAATTCCACTAACCGTGTTTGTAGGAAGAAGAATGATGAGTACCATCCCAAGAACACCATCCCTACTGTGAAGCATGGGGGTGGTAGCATCATGCTTTGGGGGTGTTTTTCTGCACATGGGACAGGCGACTGCACTGTATTAAGGAGAGGATGACCGGGGCCATGTATTTCGAGATTTTGGGGAACAGCCTCCTTCCCTCAGAGCATTGAAGATGGGTCGAGGCTGGGTCTTCCAACATGACAATGACCCGAAGCACACAGCCAGGATAACCAAGGAGTGGCTCTGTAAGAAGCATATCAAGGTTCTGGTGTGGCCTAGCCAGTCTCCAGACCTAAACCCAATAGAGAATCTTTGGAGGGAGCTCAAACTCCGTGTTTGTCAGCGACAGCTCAGAAACCTGACTGATCTAGAGAAGATCTGTGTGGAGGAGTGGGCCAAAATCCCTTCTGCAGTGTGTGCAAACCTGGTGAAAAACTACAGGAAACGTTTGACCTCTGGAATTGCAAACAAAGGCTACTGTACCAAATATTAACATTGATTTTCTCAGATGTTCAAATACTTATTTGCAGCTGTATCATACAAATACATTGTTAAAAAATCATACATTGTGATTTCTGGATTTTTTTTAGATTATGTCTCTCACAGTGGACATGCACCTACGATGACAATTTCAAACCCCTCCATGATTTCTAAGTGGGAGAACTTGCAAAATAGCAGGGTGTTCAAATACTTATTTTCCTTACTGTATGTATGTATATATATAAATGTGCTGTATTTATATAGCGCTTTTCTAGTCTTAACAACTACTCATCCATTCACCATTCACACACATTCATACACTGTGGCTGAGGCTGCCGTACAAGGTGCCACCTGCTCATCAGATAAACATGCACACACATTCACACTCCGATGCGCAGCATCGGGGGCAACTTGGGGTTCAGTGTCTTGCCCAAGGACACTTCGATATGGGACTGGAGGGCCAGGGATTGAACCACCAACCTTCCAATTGGCAGGCAACCGCTCTACCGCTGAGCCACAGCTATATGTATATAGTACACACACACTGAGCTTATGACATGTAGTTTGGCAGTTTTGTTCTTCTTCCTTATTTTTAATTTAATTTCAAATCTAGTCCTGGTCTGTTACTGTTATGAGACTGCTGGTCTAATCTAACAACACCAGGTCACCAAGATACCTTTTGGACAATCTGAGCTTAAAATTATTCTCAATCATCTCATTGAATTGAATTAATCAAATAAAGAAATAATAATATGGGACTTTCGTAACTGCATTTATACAAACATGACATGCAATTGTCCTTGCTGCATTTTGTTACTGGACCAAGCATCTTTGTATATCTTCAGGCTATTATTGCATCCCTGTGTTTCTCTTCCAGGGCTCTCCAGAAGGGGGCAGCGTAAGACTGAGCTCAACTCCCAGTAAGTCATTTCACTTTGAAAGTACCACTGAGTTACAATGCTTTTGGTTAAATAAGTGGATGCTGGTGTAGCATGCATACATTCAAGTCATATTCAGACACATGCACATTTTCATTTAAAGCCTTTTTTATTATACAGAATGTATCATTATCTTTTTGCATTTACTTGTGAGTAACTGTAGTATCTTTTGACAAAATTTCAGCCACATGAAAATAAAGTGTGTGTGTGTGTTTGTGTGTGCGTGCGTGCTTGCGTTGAAGTCCCATCAGGTCCTCGAACGGTCTGCGCTGTCAGGATCACGCCTTTGACAACAATGAAAGGCTCTCCTGACCTGATTCCTGCCACAGGTGACGTATCCCTCCGCCTCATCAATCTTTCAGTGGGACAACCTCGTACTTAAAAAGAAACTCTTAAAACTCATTACTTGTTAACAATCAGTCACTTTAATAGCCTGTGTTTCGACGTAACAAGCTCCAACTTCTCTACTTCCAGCTCTGACAGTGGGATCATGGCAATTAGTTTTACAGGACAGTAGGATATTAATGTGATGGCCTGGTTTAGATTGTGATAGTTACAGTGAGTTCTATTTTGGTCATTTGGGGCATGCGGTAGCAATAACTTAGATTCCCAGGTGCTCTGAAGCAGGAGTGCTGCCTGTTAATACCAAATACTGCTATGCCTTGAATGATGAAGAGCTGTGGAAATGATACTCTTATTTTGAACTTTTTCAGATTTGGACCCAAGCAGAGTGTGCAAAGGGAAAGGAGTCGTGACTTTAAGGGCCACCCTCGTCCACATAGATGATGAGGGCTGCATCAGCGGCGAGCCAAATATAATCACAACGCCATGTAAGTCACCGCGAATGCCACAGCTGCTTCATAACGACTCTCAAAATGATGAAAAAATATTTAGAAGACAGCAATAGTCGCATGGCTATGTGAAAACAGGATACGTCACTGTAGAATGTGGACAGACAATGTGAGCTTTGCTGTTATTTAAAAAGCATTTCATCATGTTCTTTAGTTGTAAAAATTCCTGACATGCCTTTTAAAATTCTGTTTTAATGTCAGGATTATATAAATCCTCATGTTTTGAAGTGTATGCTCAGTCGGCATGCACACGCGGAGCCGAGATAAAGGGCAATTGCTCATATTTTCCTGTAAGTGTCAAAGAGCTTTTTTGTTGCGACCTGCCCACTGCACTTTGGAGCAGGGCGCCTGGACTGTGGGCTTGTTTGTTACGTTGAGCACATTGGACTAGGACTGGAGGCTAGCCAAGGCTTTTGGGGAGATGCTTTAATTGTTGTAGAGCCTGAACATAAAGGCCATTGGAACAAACAGCCTTTGCAGCTCTCTGAATGGGCGCTTTGTTCTGATGACAAAGTTCAGAGATTGTGGGAGAATCTTTTTTTTTTCTCCTTTCCTGGACATATCAACATTTCTCTGTGCATGAAAAGGAAAGCATTCACACCCTGTAGAATCAGCAAACAGCTGTTATAGTTTACGCTCTCTGAAATAGTGTACTTTTTAGTATCATCCTCAGTGATTTTATTCTTGCTACGCTGGCTGCCAAACTGAGAGAGTTTTGGACTCTTTGTAGGTGGCTGGACGAGCCAGATTAATGGAGACAGCTCTAAAGCAGGATTGGCTGAGGGAGGCAGCAAAATCACAGCTGATTTACCTCCTGTAAACAACACTCAGTGCCAGGTACGTTTACTTCCAGCCTATTTAACACAGGATCTTTGTTTGGCTGTTTGTGGTTTTACAATTATGAGAACTGAGTGAACTGTATTTTAAGGTCTTGTGAATTCTGTGAAAGGAAACCTGTAGGAATTTGAGTATTTTCTGTTATGTTCAGGCCAATTCACCAGAGAGCATCAAAGAAAACCAGGGCCCATCCTCCGCTGACATTCAGAACTGTTTCACGTCGACCTCCAGCTCTGTTTATCCCTGCACTAGCACAGTTAACCCCACCATAGTCCTGCTGCAACACAACAGAGGTGAGCACGCCGGCCTGGGAGTTGGGGATGACGGGAATCAGGAAGAGTTTCCAAAAGCTTATCATGATCATGCTTTTTACGTGTCTGCGTGGCATTTTATCAGCCAAGCTTGATGGTGCTCTTAGGTCTCAGCTGTCTGCGATCCATTAGCCTTGTCTTGCTCTGTGTCACACACAACTGTGCTTTTTCACTTTTGCTTCATTGCTTACTGTTGTCACATTTCACTGTCCTGTCCTTGTCTGTCTTTCTCTCACAACAGAGCAGCAAAAGCATCTTTCTCATTTTGAAGGTATGCATCTTGGTGATGTCTAACCTATTTTTGTAATGTATGTTTTATTTCTTAGACTTAGCCAGCAACAATCCCAAATTGTATTACAGAGCAATATTTTCTGTTCTTGAACTGAAGCATCTGTCACCCTCCTACTGCCAGGACACAGCAGGCTAAATTTGTCCGCCACAAGCCTGATGAAGTGAATGAGTCATGTTTGATGCGTCAATGTGTTGAAAATATTGGTGATGTTCATTTGTTGAACAAAAATGTACCAGACTTTATAAAAACATCTTGGCTACGAGTTATTTTCTGTATATTTTCCTGCAATTTCATGTCTGTTGCCTGCATAGCATCAGTACAACATAAAGGTGACCATGATTGAGATTTTTACACTGTCTTCTACTTACTTGATACCTTACACATCTCATTCTTCGGGGCAAAGTGTCACATTCTACAAAGTTTACTGCTGGGTCAGCAGTTTGTTTCATCAAATGCCTTTACTGCCATAAAGTGAGAAAACAAGACCGGAAAATTATAAAAGAATGTAATTGCAATGCTCTTAGGCTGCATTGACAAACCCCGAAAACCCCAGTCCTACCATTGATTTTAATGTGGGTAGTGCTTTTCGGCTGATGCGGTGGGGGACCATAGGGTATGCCGGAGAAAAGCATTGGCCTGCAGTGAAAAGTTGAAAAATTATTGGAGATATGCAATGTCACACTGTGGTGGCCAATCATGTAACCTACTGGCAATCAGACAAAACACAATGGAGTAAGATTTAAGTGACACTCCCACATTGCCGCACAACGCCTGATTTATTATGAATATTTACCTAATCCCAACCCTTACCATGACCATGGTAGGAATGCATTTTGGTGACACTTAGTAAGCATTCATATCACAGAAATAAAAAAAGAAAACTATATATTTTTATATATTTTGCACAAAATAAATTTTCTAATATTTGTCAGGTGTATCATGCCTTGGCAAGTCTTGCTACATATATTCTCCCCGAGTGTTGATATTTGTTATATTATAATCATTTCACTCACTCTTTGTTACTGTGTGGTACAAAACGAAAACTGTGATGTAAAATGGAACAGTTGGTGAATTCTAGGTATAAAATCTTGATGTGATCATCAGTGGTGCAGAATATATTTGTTGCACAGCATGAAGCATAAGACATACGTTACGCATAAATTCTACATGTGGATGAAACACATGCTAAGCAACTCAAGTCCCACATATTGTACAGTACACCAACACTGATTTCCGTCGTTTCTTATAATGCCGTCTACCATTTACTGCAATATCCATATATTTTGTCATGTATTTCAATGCAATACCTTAATTTTATTTTACTGTACAATTTCTAGTGAAATGTGATGTGAACTTTGAGTTTTGTCTGGCTTACATGCAGGGTTTTCATTTATTTTGTTACAGACCCAACCCCAGAAAGGGACAAAAGCCCTGATCCAGGGAGAGACTCGGTCAGTCCAGTCCCTGATATGGACTGGAAGAGGCTGCGGCTATCACTGTACTCCCCTGTGCTCAGTCCTCTCAACAAGCCCATTGTGCCTGTACGGGTGAGCGAAAAAACCTTCTGTCAAATGAAGACAAATCTACTCACTCCAGACGTTTAATGAGTGCTTTGTTCATTTAAGACATGGGTCTTTGTTGTTGCAGTAAATAGCATTTATATAAAGAACATTACTTTTCTTTATTGTAATGTATGTTGTTGTTTTATGCTGATTTAGAATTGTATTATTATTTTCATTAACAGTAAACCATTCTCACAAGAGCTATTTTTGACTTTTCATAGCAGGTGTATAACAGTTGTAACTAATAACAGTAACAATGGGCTGCTGCTGGAAGACATAATGTTGATATATTCGTCTGTCGTCCTCACCTAGTCATTTAACATCTTACAATTTCAGAACACTGACAAGTCCAAAGACTGGTACAAGACAATGTTCAAACAGATACACAGAATACCTGGTAAGAGAAAAATCCTCATTTCCTGTGCTTTCCAGGTCTGATCAGTTTTTCCTATCATGTTTCTCTGTTGGTGTCCAAGCCCTGTGTGTTTCTATATGTGTTTGTATGTTGTGTCACGCTGTGCTCTGTCTCTCCATCACTGTGCTCAGAGCCTATTGAGGAAAACCCTTACCGCCCCACCTACATTTTCCCCGAGAACTATGACATTCAGATGAAATCAAAAGGTATCCGATGGTGGTGACTTTGTTGGCTTTACTGACCTGCAGCCATCCTGGGCCCTTTCAAATACTTCAGCTGTGTTTAACCTGTCATACTTGGCCCTGTGACCTGTGACAAGTACAAAACCACACACCTCTAAGATGCTCAAAGTATTTGAAAGGCTTTTACCTTATCTTTTCCAACGTCGGATCCATACCATAGAACCGTTATTTCTATTAGTTTAAAATGCACTGCAGGTTTCGTGCAGATTTCCTGATCTAACTTGGTTTTGCTGCCCATGGTACATTTTCAAGATCAGTAAGCATTATGGATTTAATAGGCCTTTTTTGTCTTTCTTTTTACAGAAGATATTTTAGCATGTTGCAGTAGGACAAGCACAGGTTTACATGATCAAATAAATCCTGGCTGAATTCCACTTAGCTACTTCAGTTTCAGGGCCCTGTATTGTGCATGCTGGCTCGCTGTCACACTGTCATGACTCACTGGGACACTTTAATAGAACAGAGCCGTCCTTAATGTTTATAGTGACACCTGTGCTTTGCCTTCCATGGCCAGTCAAAACGTCGGCTGTGACAAATGCCTATGGTCTGCGTGCCTATGGTCTAGCCCCTCTATAGCACATACGATTACACTCTTTCATTAATTGACTGGCTGTAGATATGTAATACTTTGTCATTGTGGTTATGTTAGATAGGGCTAAAGAGTTGCATTATGGGAAATGTAGTAGCTAGTGTTTTTGGAACTGATTCTAGGGATAAAAAGTCTGGATATCTCAGTTTCTTCTTCGTTTTGACTATTATTTAGAAATCTGTCACTGGCAAGTCTTCCAACTTTATGGAATTGCAACTAAGTTGCAATTGACTAGTTGAATAATTTGTCAATATACTTTCCCTTCTGAAAATGGATTGGGCCTTTAAAATCTTAACTTAAACCTGGTGAGCTGGTTGATACATTGATATTGACATGTTGACAAGAACGATGCACGAACCCTTGTAGTGTCATTCTTCTTTTACTTAACAAATTGTAACAATTACTCATGACTTTTAACCTTTTGCTGTTAACCTTCCAATAAGCTTCAGACAGTTGATTTATTTTTGTTATATATTTTATTATTCATAAATGTCATCATCATCATACACATGGCATGATCAGTGTTATGATGTAGTGCACTATTGTAGCCACTAGATGCTGCTACAGTCCTGCACCGAGGCTATGGACTGTACCGTCATGTGGAGTCTCTCAGACCTTTGCTGCATGTCATTCTCTTTCTCTCTTTCTCGCTCTCTCTCCTTTCATGTCTTCATCAGTCCTGTCTAAATGAAGGCCTGAAAAATGCCCAAAAAATATTCTTAAAAAAACAGTACCTGACCTTCACACTGTGTACTGCTCCTAACACGCGTCATCAATCCATGTTTTGTAGATGGTTAAGGTTAAGTTTCGATTTTCGGTTTTGGCTCTGTCAGCCATAGCAAAGAAGACAAGATTTTTGTATTTGTATTTTCGTCTTTAGTTACACCATGTACATTATATAGACAATAGACAATTCTGATAGTGGAAGTCATGGCCTTTTTGCTTTACAGTGCATTACTTATTCAGAGCCTTGATGCTCATGGACGCTTGCATCCCTTTTTAGCTCAGTAATGCTTCCTGTAAAGTGCTTTGATTTGACAGACTTTGATAGTGTGGGGTGAACCTGTAAGGCTTGCCCTAAGGGAGTTGTGGAAAGAGTGTTTTAAATGCCTTCTGAATTATTTAGTTTTGTGCTATTTTCATTACTTTTCAAGAACAGACCATAGGTAGATACATGTTGTAATAAAAGATATTTGGCGTGCCACTTTTTCAGATGATGGACCCACTCCCTTTGGTTATTTGGAAGATGGTGAGTTTTGGAATTGGGCTTTCATGGAATTACAAAACTGTTTATCATTTATTTTCAGCATTTATTGCAATTCCTCTAAGATGCAGCCGGCATGCAACATACTTGATTTAAACTTAAACATTGGTAACATTTCAGTTGGTGCATTAATGCAGTTGAGTATCAGGCTGTTGATGTTTTTTCGATGTGCCTGTTTTCAGTGAGAGCAGTGCCACGCTCAAAAAGTGACGCTGAGGTCGATTCAAGAGGCCGGTCAATGCCTGTGCCAACGCGGTCCTCTTCCCTCAAACCCTCTGCCAAAAGGTCAGTGTCCTCCATCTGCTCCAACCCTCCTGATAACATTCGCTTTGCTATTTAACACAAAAGCACAGCACTGTTCATGTTTGTTAAAATGATAAATGCCAAGATAGAAAAAATGATATAACTCACCATAAATATAATTCTGATTAGGGAAATCCTATTTCTTTCTGTTTCTTAAACAGCCAGTGTTCCTGTGATAGAAAACCATGGCTGCAATAATTGTCCTTAAATGTGTCTCACAGTATGACGTTAAAGTCCCTACCAGAAAAGTATTAGTCTTTATTTACATACAGTGCTAGTAAACTTAACCAAACATGATTGTTCACAGCAGGGCAAAAAAAAATCATTATCCTGACTTTGATCATTTTAAATATCTGCAAATATAATATTTTGTCCCTAGTGGCTTCCACTAGTGTCTCCCAGTTTGTACTGGTGTGACTGACTGTGTGTGTGTGTGTGTGTGTGTGTGTGTGTGTGTGTGTGTGTGTGTGTGTGTGTGTGTGTGAGAAATGAGTGATAGAGTGATGAAGGAGGACAGGTGATGGAGGATAAATTGTTGCCCACTAGAGCTGCAGATGACAGGTCGGGGACTGGGGGCTATGTATGAAGGACAGCTTTGCTAAACACGTCTTTGTCCATTTTTGAAAACAACACTTGATGTTGTTGATGCTCAGTAAGAATTTGTTCTGTGTGTGTTTTCTGTGTTGGGAGAGTAGCTGTAAGATTGGGTATTTGTTATTTAAAAGTCTTATTTTGGTCCTTTTATCAGTGGTAATTTTAGCGATGGCTGTCTATTACAGTAAGAAATTCTACCAGGAAATGCTGCACTCTGTTTCTTGTCACAGGGTCCAATCTTGTTTACCTTATCGAATTACTGAGTGAATTGGATTTTCTGTCATATTATCATTAGAGGCAGAGGGGCAGGAGAGAGAGCAGGGATAATGAGGGCGGACGTCATGTTTGAATTAAGAAAAAAAATCTTAGCCTATGCTGGTTGCCATGGAGACTACTTGATAAGGATTGGCTCTGTTTCATACCACACCCCACCCCTCCATGACACCCGCCTCTCCACAGGAGCGAGTGGGAGCCCCCGGATAAAAAGGTAGACACCAGGAAGTACCGCGCCGAGCCCAAGAGCATCTTTGAGTATGAGCCGGGGAAATCGTCGGTGCTGAAGCTGGATAGAACGGTATGCTAGCCGTCTGCCTGTGTGTGTCTCTCTTTCTCTCTCTCCTTCTCTCTGTGTGCATGTTGTGTAAGCTGTCCCCCACTCCACCCACCATGCACACCCCTACCCACCACCTCTGTATCTAACCTCCCGGGTGGCAGCTTCACTAACAGCTCGGCTGGCGACGTATGTGTAGCCTGAATTGCCATGTGCACCACATTCCTAAAGGGTGTCCTTTTGCAATGACAGATGATCCTGCTTGGCAGCGGGGGTGTATCACTTTCAAGGATAGACATTGTCTTCCTGTCTTCGATTTAAGGTTATTGGGCCGAATCAGCTCGGTGTGAGAGGATCCCAGCACAGACACAATGCATGGATCCTGTGTAGGTTTTCTAAAGAGGAAGTGTAATGTTCTCTACCCTACCCTCTCTAGCTGTAGCAGTTTGTGCTGAATCAAATGGTGCGGAATTATTTAGTGTCCTTGAGGGCTGTCTATGAGGATGAGCTTATTTTTTTCTTCTTTTTTTCTTTTTTTTACATTTAATAGATAATGGGCAGTAGCTCAAATTTACCAAATGAGAACACATACATTTTGCATTTAGATTTCTCAGGTCTTTTATAATTCCCTTTTACATAATAGAGGACATGGAGGTGATCATTACTGAGAATAAGTAGTAAGTTGATTATATAATTTTTGTTTGTCTGTTGCTCGGTTACATCAAGCTAGTAGATGTCATTAGCCAAAATCTGGGTCCGATCCCAGTGGCAACAAATACACTCATTAGAAAGAGTTTGTTCCAGTTCATCTCGGGACCACTGAGTATGCGTGTGTATATTTTATTTATATATATATATATTAAAGATGAACATATTACATCTTCAGAAGATTGCATGTTCTATTGAACGTTGTTGGCATGTGTCTGCTGATTAGATAGAATAAAATGAAAACTAGTTCCCATTGAATAACATCACTTTTTGGGTAATAGACTTGGTCAATGTTTTTTTCTCCAGTCTATTTTGATGCAATACCCATATGCCCATACTAATCAATGTTCTTATAGGCATATGGGTATTGCATTAAAATAGACTGAAAACCTGGTTTTTGGTGGCTAAACTCTTGTCCATATACTGGCCAAGCCAATAGCAAACCGATTGCATTCAAAAGTTCAGTCGGGGCTAAGAGGCTTTAGCAGTCTTATCAAATGACTCTCTACCAAAGGTTGAGTCTTTTTTGGTACAGAATTCCTTCTTTGTATTTAATTGGACAGTGTTTGCTTGCAGAGCTGAAGTGGAAGGATAGTAACAGTGTGTATAGGACAAACAATTGCAGTGACCTGTACCTTTTCTATGTGCATATGTGTATGTGAGTGTTGTATTAAAGGAACAGTTTGACATGTTGGGGAATATGCTTATCTGCTTTCTTGTTAAGAGTTTAATGAGTAGATTGATACAACTCTAATATTTGACCATTACAAATATTATACATTATTATCTATATACAGTAGAAATAGTACAAAACACTTCTGAAGCTCAATAACTGACACGTTTGATCTCGTTTTTATCACAAAAACCGAATTGTGAAAATGACAGTTTTGACTTTGTGCCAGAGTATTACTTGGCCGGAGTCTCAGTTGGTTGCCTGGCAAACTTACAGTGACAACAAGACACCAAGTGTGTCCAAAACAATTGTGATATGAGTTAAAGAGGTGTAGGTAGGTGGACTTTGTTACTATTGGAGCTGTTTCCAGTCTTAATGCTAAGCTGAACTAGTTGGCTGTTTATCAAACAAATACGACAGTACGATCAATCTTCTCATCTTACTCTCTGCAAAAAAGCAAATAACTGATTATCCAGAGTATCAAACTTTGCCTTTAAGATAGACTTGAATGAATGTAAACTTATCCTTTAATCTACTAGTCGTAAAGAAATCTGTAGGTTCCTTCTTCAATGCAAACACCTATAGTATCGCTGATCATTTTTAGTGTTGGGTACAAACATATCTGACTCATTATTTTGGTGTGCATATTCTGTCCTGTCTGAACTGTCTTCTCTTTGTCTTTCTCCTCCTCTTCTTGTTGCCATGCCCCCTAGACTCAGGAGGTAAAGCCAGAGGATGTAGATTTAGAGAATGAGCCTTGGTATAAATTCTTTTCAGAGATGGAGTTTGACAAAGCGGTAAGTGGTCGCTGTCTTTTAAGTGACAGTAACTTGTACTTAACTGCATGTGATAACATCAATGTTCAAATAATGTGTCTGTCTATAAGGACTACTCCCACTTTCACTTTCAGTATTGTACTGAATATTTTCATTCAAAAGTTGATGTGACAGCATGTGTAAGAGGAAAATGTGTTTTCTCTTAAACTAAATATACTACCATGTGTCCCATCAACGTGACCAACTACTTTTATGGCTTATATGTTTTTTTCATCATAAACTCTGTTTATTGTACTTTGTTCAGAGCATTTTATACAGCTACTTTAATGCCTTATCGTCACCTTATACAATTTGTAAAAGGATTTTGTCCCCAATAGTGTCTAAAATAGTCAACCAAGATCTATTTTTACCGTCTTCAAAGGTGTCTTTCAGCAATTTATTTGTATCTGTGATGCTGAGTAAGCACAATCAGCTCAGTCAACAGAAAACTGTCTGACCACTTACAATAGCTGTGGCTTTTACCCTGTGCATTTTAGATCA
Source organism: Etheostoma perlongum (assembly GCA_026937815.1). Taxonomy (NCBI): domain Eukaryota; kingdom Metazoa; phylum Chordata; class Actinopteri; order Perciformes; family Percidae; genus Etheostoma; species Etheostoma perlongum. The sequence goes on from CM049387.1 coordinate 9,396,790, forward strand.
TTCATATTTAATAAGGCTGATTATTGATTAGAGTTTAGCAAAGGTGGCCATGACAAAAGATCAATTCAATTTTCACAGGGCTTATCAGCATCCTATTTCCTTTACAACAGGATCTTGCGATCTCTTGCTAACCGTAGCAGCATCCCTGTTCTTCCATGTCGTTAACTTCCATGACTGTTTTGTTTATTTTGATGTGCACCTTGCCAGTTACAATACGTATCATAAGCCAACGACCCAGAAGGTTTCTTTACACAAAATGTTCATGTGATATGTGATCCTGCGAGCGTGCTCTTGTGATATCGCGAGAATCCAACTGTCGTGCAATGTAACTGGCCTGGATGATTCATCCAGAAGTCACTCCTCACTTGGAGAGGATGCAGTCCTCACGAGCATTAGGCTCCAGGGTAATCCCAGGCCCTTCAAATAATATTTGCTACCCGTCTGCTATCTGGTATATTTACTAAAATACCCAAACAGGTGCAGGCATGTTGAAGCAGTATACAGTGTCAGGACAATTCCATGCCTTGGGCCTTAGTTGGCACAAGACAAGCATGGCATTGGCCGCCCACAAACAGATGTTGGTTCTCCTCGCTCTCTGTCAGTCAGAGCCACACCGCCACACCCTGGATCCAATGAGGTGGCACCACTGACTACGACATGAGGTCATGTCCTAGCATCGGCCAGACGCAGGGGCAGGGTCTCCCATTCCCGGTTAGTGAATTTGTGGAGGAGGTTTAGTGGTGGAGGCAGCCGACTCTGTCTCATGGCAGCCTGGATGTTTGCCAGATGATCTCGGCTTGATGACTGGCTCCTGTTTAATGTCAAAGTCACTTCTAAAGCTGCACCTGGTATGCGTAGTATTTGACCTTAAGGCCCAGCCAGACACTCTGGCTCATTGGAGTTTGATTGACATATCAGTACTCACTCGGTATTACCGGATAAGAGATATGGTTTTTGGAAGTCTGCGAAAGCCACAGTGCTCAGGTGTTAAATAAAGAGTTAGACCTTCATGGCTCTGATCCAGTTAGGCCTTGTTCTCATTAGTAACCTTCAAAGTGCTTTGGAGAACCACTTATACTTATCAAGTAGTATTATAAGAAGGGGAAACTTCTTGACAGTATCAAAAGTCCATCTAATTCTTCTGATCCACATCTTTAGAACAGTCTTCTTGTGGTTCCACACTGCTAATTAGCCAGTTGTCAACTAAATACCTCTAAAGAGCAGGCTTAGTGTAAGTAATACTTTAGATAATCCTACAAGACTGCACTATGTTCTCTTCTTCTTTATCCCGTCCTGTCAAACCATCATTACTCAGCCACTTCTAGTCACCTAACTTACTGAGTAAGAGTGACACCTCTGTATAACCACAGTAATGGTCCTCCTGATTGATATTAACACGTTCTGGGTTCAAGAGGAGTCTGAAAACACACCCAGTGACAGTTACAGTCAAACATAGGCCCATTGATATACATGGCTAGCTGGAACTGGAATTCCACACATAACTATGGTCAGGAAAAGCATTTTGGCCCCCTGCAACCGTCAGAGTGACTCCATCTGTTGAGCATATGCTGACGAGAGGGCTGCTGCCACACTGTCTCAGCGCTGAGTTACATACAGCCCCCCGTCACACACACACACACGCCACCACCTGACATCTTCTAAAGGAGGCGACTCGGTAAGCCCGCCAGCTCATTGTGCTTTCATATTTAACCTCTGTTACACACTTAGCCTTTACCTTTAAGTATTTAGCGCGGATGAGATGAGGGGTGCTCATGGCTATAACAGGCCCTTCACACCGGGGAAGCTGTTTGTTTTCATGAGTACATATCAACACAAATAAGGTGCTGGAAAGAATGAGATTCATGTTACCATGACCTATTCATGATTGCTATTTTGAATATGAAAGCGGCTCTGAGTAGCCAGGGACACCTGTTAGGAAACATGAACATGAAATTCTGCAGAAACGTTGTCATCGGTGTTCAACTGACTCACCAAAGGACTTTATCTATGTCCATATACAGCTTTGGACATTTCACGCTCTAACGGCTCTAAGCAAGGGGTTTTATCGTCCGTGTTTCTTTATCTGATAAGTTAAATTGATTTCAGAAGGTGGATAAAAAGTGTCAAGGAGTACTGTGATGTTAAGTGATATCAGTGTAGGATTATTTTCAAACTGAACAGTTCTGTCCTTTTGTATGAAGTAAAGTTCACATAAACTAAAACTAATCAGGCATCTTGTAAATAACCAGATTAAAATTCCATTCCTTTACTCCAGATAAGCCTTCAATGCCTGTTTCCTGTTTACTTTCCATTGATGCTGTGTGTAACAGCCTAATTACCCAGGGGTGCAAGGGGACAGTGTCTGCTCCCCCTGATATCAGATTTGAGGGGGGATACAAGACGTGGCGGAGGAAAGAAGAGCTCCAGATTATTCAATGACACTGATGGGTTTCCGTCTACATGGAACATTTGGCTTTATAAATAGATCCAACTACAGACCTGCCAGCCTGATGTTCCGGTCTTATAAAGATAGGCATTTATTCTGAAAGGTTATAAATGATCATCCTGCCCTGGCAACTAAGTGTAAAGGTATGTTGTGGCAAATGAGCTGTCGAGAATGCTCCTTGTCTGGTCATCGGGGTGTGGAAGCGGAGACTTGGCCACGCTGTGGGGAAGTGGACGTGGTATTAACAGCATGGCCAGGCTGGCTGGGATGGGGATTGTGCAATCGTATTTGCAAACAACACTTGCGCTCTTATTCATAGTGCCCGTGTCGCGTCTGTTATTTTTACCTGCTGTGACGTCCGAAAAGAGGAAAGCAACAGAAACAGTGGGCTAAAATTAGTTGGCTCAAAACCATTCAAAGTGCTAGTGGGTGCTGCCACACATATGACCACCCCTGTGTTTTGGAGATAATATCTTCTTTACATTTACACTTGTAGTCCTTTATAAAAATTTCACTCATGTGATTGCACTTTATTTCTTTCTGCCTTTATATGTGTTCTTTATCTTTATAACATGGTTATAATGATCTGTTTGTACAATCAATATACTGTATTCTTTACTTTTTCAGTAAGCATTTGTTTCTCTATTTGGCTCTTTAAGAGTGTGTGTGTATGTGTGTGTGTGTGTGTGTGTGTGTAATTTAGCCTGCTTCCACCACCAGCTGGTTAATTGTCCCCCGGTCTGGTCCAGTGGTAATGAGAGTGACTCAATACCAGACAAAAGAGACAGCTTCACTGGGAGACAGCCGCCCATTGGCTGAGCCAGTGACAGCCCCCTCCCCGCATGGGCGCCCCCCTGACCGATGCACGCCCACTCCCCCCCCCGCACGCCCCCCCTTCACTCTCCACACTGCCGCTTGTTTTCTCCAACTTGCATGCAGGCCAAAACACACGCTTACTCCTCCATGCCAAGCCCAGTCCAGAGACGCTAAGAACCCCGGGTGCTCGAGACAAAAACCCAAAGCAGCGAGTGAACGACAGAGACGAAAAGAAGAGAAAATCTGACAACAGCTAATGCTCCTGCCTCTGTTCTAGCTGGAGGAGACCTTCCTGTGGATCTATCAATGACTTCTTTGTTTGGTTTGTTGCAGAGTGCCCCCTCTTTCAGCCCCCTGGAAACAGCCTCCGACCTGCAGCAGTAGTAAGTCCATCCCCTCCTTCTTATTCCAATACTTGTGCTTTAAATCTGGCTTCCTCCTTCCAGCATGTTGATGATTATTTAAGGCATGTCACGGGGATATATTTCAATGAGAGGTTTCCCACCCTGTAGAGCTCGCCCACCCTCAGCGGGGGGACCCCTGCTTCCTGAGGAGATCCTTTAATAAGGCAAAAAGCTACCAGAACAGTGTGTCCTCTGTCTGTATTTCATGGTGTTTTTTAAGGGGGGTTGGGGGTTGAAGTGTAGAGACATGGCTGCTATGTGGTGATTTATTTAAAGACGGCAACCTGGATGTCACTGGGATAGAGGGAACTCGCCCAGCTGCTGCATAACTTAAAAACCGTTATCTTCTTCTGAATGGGTGTGTGGACATGACTATCACCGGCAACTGGATTATTAAAGAGGATGCTAGTTACTTAAACAAGGCTTACCAAGCCTTTTATCGTTTTAGTTTTTGCCCGATGAGATTGACAATGTCTATTTCTGTTTGTGTAATAAAATGTAAGGAATTTAGGACTGAGCCACGGGGACTATCTTGCACTACAGCCCGGGGAAAATAAACTTCCTCCCACCATTTCTGCTAAGAACTTTCCATCTGCTGCAATCATTAGGTCATCATGGCCAAGTATCTGAAAAGACATTTCCAATCCAACTTTTCAATACATTGATGTGTTGTTAATTTTGAAAGGAAGAGGCTCCTGACAAAAGGGGTGGTGGAAGTTCACTCACCCAAACGTTTCAAAGGAAACCTCAAGTCATAAACTGACTTCCCTCAAAGGCTTATGTTTAGGGCAGGATGTTGTTTTCTCTGGGGTCTGTTTGAAATCAGACACATTTTGCAAAGCATTCTTGGAAATATATCATTTGATTGTAAAATGCAAAACCTATGTGCCACTGTTTTAGTGTCTTTAGATGAATAAATGAACCTTTAAGTAAATGTGTGTCTTTTCAGGCCTCGATTAGACACACACTGTGTGTGCACGATAGTTCTTAGAAGGTTGATATAAATAATCCCAAATTTTAAGAGCTGTCATCACGATGCAGTAGTGCATTCTCCATAATTGGCACTGAAATGAGCCCCTTATCATTCCAGGAAAATACATGAACATGATAGTTAACCTACATACTGACTGTTGATTTAACCAGAACCGTTCCAGAAGATTGTTGTAAATCTTGCATGGCTCTTGTCCTGCACATTTCCTGTACACCATTTCTGTGAATTCTTGGAAGTAACCTAGAACCAACGTGATTTTGATGGCTTGCTGCAGTCAGCAGTGCACACAGCTATGAAAGAGCTTTTTGTCTTGAGGTAGTGAACAAGGAAATAAATGTATCCATACATTTGTACAAGCTTGTAAAACTCTTACAAGACTTGGCAACTCTGCAGATATGAACACATTTGGGAAAATACATTCTTATTTTCCCTAACACTAGTGAAAAGTGTTTATTTTACCTAAATAATACTGGAGTCAGTTTAATGACCGTGTTTGTCTGCACATAGAGGTGCAGTGTGAATAACACAGGAGCGGCATTTAAAGGGAGTAAACCTGACAGTTGTACAGGTGCATGGCAGGGGCTGATTCCCCATGTGGGAATGTTCAGAGAATATTTATAGAAATCTGTCCTGTTGGCCTCTCTGGAATGCCAAGATATGTGTGGTAGCAACATGCTTTTTCTCAACATCAGCCTCCAAATTCTGCATTTTTTTTTCTCAAGTTTTTTTCTCTGCGTCTTATTATTTTGTTTCCCACAAGTCTGCGAAGACAGGAATTACCTCAAGATATACTAAATAAGAACCATATGACTGCTCATTACACAATTTGTGTGCCTCTGGTTATCATAAAAAGCATGTAACACAACTCCTCTGAATGAATTTGACTGTGTTTAATTAGCTGTCTGCGTTCCTCTCATCACTGTCTAGCTCCTCAAGCAAGTCTGGACACAGCGAGGTGGAGAAGGACGGAGGATCATCCACGGGCGAGCCAGGGGCTCCAGAATGCGACCGCCATGTTTACAAGAGTGTCCTGGAGGGCGGCGACATTCCCTTACAAGGTCTACGGGCCCTAAACAAGCGCCAGGCAAGCTCCTCCTCCTCTAAAGGTAGGGTAACAGCCACTTCATATGTGTCCAGTAAAATGACAAGTGTGTGTGTATGTTTATGGATGTGGGGGCTAGACAGGACAGCAGGCTATTAAAGGCCTTTCCTGCTGAGACACAACCAATGACTTACAGACGTGATGTTGGACCGTTCAAAGTTTCAGACAGGGATACATGTGTTTCCGTTTACCTTTCTGTTGGTATCCACACATTTTCTTCGCTCCCGGCCCTCACAGCATTGGCCAATCACCTCGCAGCATTCATCCCCCCAGCAGCATTTGATTTATTATTGATGCCATGGATGTTTTCGTCAAACGTGTGCTGGCCATCTGCTTTGGAAAACTCATGGAGGGAGTGAGGCTGTCTTGCTAAGTCGATGGAAGCTAACCTTTCTCGCTCCAGTTGTGTTGCTAGGCAGGCTTAGGGCAAGACTCCAGAGCGTTTCAGCGCCAGGGAGTGGAGCGCCAGAGAGGGGATGGATGAGGAGGGACGAGCGAGATAAACAGACAGGGGTGAGATAAACAGGAGGGACACAGAGGGTGGGTAGGCGTATGGAAGTCAGCTGTCAGTGTGAGGTCAGGGGCTGGAATGCCTGTGCACATGGCCAGGGAGAGAAACGCTAGGGGAGGAGAAGAGATGTAAGAAAAAGAAAGGAAGGGACAGTGTGACCCAGCATGTCTTTACATTACATCTGGGATGACACACAACAGATTTAGAAACTGTCCACTCAGAGTTTGTTTGGTATTTTTCCACAATAATAAATAACTAGTGTATGGACTGTTTGAACAAAGATGTATCAGGATAGTTGTTTTGGCTGTTACACAGTTGAATTGTGGGCCCATGTAGTAAATGGATTTGGCACTCCAGTCAACTGACTTGCATGCCTCTTGCCCAAAGAAATAACCAAGTGCACGGAACCAAACACATCATCATGTGTTGTCTTGTGCTCATGAAATAAAAAATATCTTTTTTAATCTTTGTCTTTTTTTAAACTGAGTCTCCTTAAGGGCTTTTAAGCAGCTAGGACTCTTTACTTGCCACATGCCCTGGATAGAATATCTTAATTTACTTTCTCAGTGTGTTTATTTTTTTTTGCCATATTTAGGCCTTTATTATTAACAGGACAGCTTGGACTTGAAAGGAGAGAGAAAGGGGGAATGACATGCAGCAAAGGGCTGCAGGTCAAACTCAGTGTGTGTTTTTTCTGGTAGATATGAAGCATGACAGATGGGTCACTCATGCTACAGAAGTATCTCGCAGCATGTGAAAGTGTTGTGTCACTTCCAGGGTCCATCTGTAGTGCTATCACAAGCAAAGTATAGCCAGGAACTGACTATTGCCAAGAAGTGATATGAGTAGTTGAGTTTCTCAGAGGTCTGTGACAGTCATATTTTACTGTCCAAGTTGACTCAGGATACATTTTTTATTTACAACCGTGTAGGGGAGCAGTTTATTAACAGGGAGGCCACAGAACCTATATCACTGCAGCTGCCTGTCTAATTGCTGAAGGCAGAGGAGAAGAATATATTGTATCTAGGAGGGTAAAGTGGGACAGGCATTGGGGAAGTTATGAATACAAAATTGGGAACAAAAAAGATTTGAATAGTTTGTTTGTTTGTTTTTTTCTATTTTAATTTATTGATACTGCAGTCAGTGTTAAGAATTCCTATATGAACTAACATCACATAACGTTTCATGGCATATTGTTTTAATACTTTATGTTCCACATAACAGTGATATTGATAATGCAAGAATCTATTAGACAGTAAATTTCCTGGTGTTCCATTTTTACAAAGCATAATTCCTCACTGCAGTACCATGATGTTACTATAACAGTCATCTATCAGTCTGCTTCCTCTTCTCATTTACTTTTGAAGGAACTTGGTCGTTACTTTAGAAATGTGCCTGACTCTGTTTTAGTGTGTGTGAGAACCTGTGACCATTGTAATCTAATATGTTGTTTATTCTGTTGTCCTGCATGCTTGCCAGTGGATTATAAAGGTGGGAATGGCTATATAATTTCACCCTGCTCCTCTGTAAATAGTCGATCGGTTCTTGCCAGTAATGCAATAGGTAACCAGTGTAAGAGTATGAAGCCTCTATCTGCTGCCAAAGCCTGCATACCCCAAATCCTGCCCTCTAAATTCAAGCCCAAGCTGCTGCCGCCCAGTGGTGACAGTCAGGAGAGCAGGACTAAAGCTATCAGGCACCCAAAGGCCCACAGCTGTGAGGAACTGTACACAGGGCCATGTGACACAGACTTTGCAGGAGCAGAGGAAAGGGAGAGTGGGCGAAATTCAGACTCTAAGTCCAGCTGTGGCACCGAGTGTGTGGACGGCCTCAGGAATGCTTCCCCTGCACTTAGGAGGAGCGCGTCTGAGTTTTCCAGCCTGTACAGGACCATGCATTACATCCAGCGGCCCAGCTCGGCCGGCTGCAGCCCACACGGCAGCGTCCGCAGCCTGGCGTCTCTTTTTGAAAAGTCAAAGGCCGAAGGGGATGAAAGGTCAGAGGCAGATGAGGGGGGTAACATTCCACGGGATGCAGTGTCGTCGCCGGGTCAGTGAGTTTGAAATCATCATCCAGCGGTCCAGCTCGGCGCCCAGCCGCTCCTCCTCCCTGCCCACCCTGCACTCCAGCCACTGCCACAGCCCCGACACAACCCTGCCCAACTCTACATGGCATCTGCAGTGTCAGCGGAGTCCCTTTTGGTAGCTGACGCCACCCAGATGGATGCCTGCTCCCCAGTGGAGGCAGAGGGCAAGAGCTGTAGGGAGCAGGCCTTGTCACCAGACAGTGTGACTGTGGAGGAGCCTGCTTCCTCCTCAGAGGACAGACACAATGTCAGGACTGAGTCCCCCTCTAACACTGAGGTTGAGCAGATCTTCAGTAAAAGTTCCCTAGACCTGATCCACCAAAATGCCAGTGGATCAAAGAGTCCCTCAGCACTGCTGGCAGCATCACCTCTTCTACACAACCCTCTCCACCACCACCACAACCACGTCCTGCATCACCTGAACCATCAACTCCTTCTCAAACCCAGCAAATGCAAAGGCTCTTGCCCTGCCTCCTACACCCGCTTCACCACCATCCTCAGGCATGAGAGGCAACAGGCCACAACCCAACAGGAGAGGCCGGGACCATTGGAGAAGAAGACCACGCTGCCTGGGAACCTCTTCCTCATGGGCCCCGCTCCCTTCAGGTTACGTAAGAACCTGCAGTCCCACCAAACTCGGAGGACCCTGTTAGCCACCAAGGTGACAGTGGGCACCCAGAGACCCAGCACTTGGTCTCCTGAGCCCAGACCTCTGATCCCTCAGCGCCTGTCCTCCCTGGAAGTCCTGGAGAGGCTGAGTAACGGGGAGGGAAGCAACACTGAGCACCTGAGTAACGGGCAGGGCTTGGACGCCAACGGGAACCTACTGCAGCCGCTGGCAGCTCACCGCAGAGGTGGCTATCTCCATCCCTTCACACCACTGTCACCCTCTCTCCTCGCTGTGTGGTCACTCATTTATCTCGACTCTCTCTCTTCACATTGTGTCCTTCTTTTCTCCACAAAGCAACGCCGCCACCTTCCATCTCTAGTCTGTGTGGTGTGTTTACAAAGTGACAGGAAAGCCTCCATTTCATTCTCAGTGTGCTGTTTGGTGCTCTTCCATTTCACTGTGAATAAGTATGGTCCCACGAACGCATCAAAACACTTCAGTGACTGTAGGAGGTTCAGGCAGCTTTTGGTAATGTATATATATCCTGGTGACATCAGGTTTGAGTTGTATGCAAGAGTGCTAGAGCCTGCATTAAGCCTTACATCAATACAGAACGAATTCTAAGATAAATGTAGATTAAATATTATATCTGTTCGTTTTATGATCCTCAATACATCTTGTCCTTACACAGGCAATACATTTGAAAACCTTAAAATACAATTTCCAGCCTTCCTCTGTAATGTTTAAGCAGGATATTTCAATATAACATTGCATATGCTCTCTTGAACTGATGTTTCACCTTGTTTTTTTTCTGTTTTGGGAACACTTTACATCTACAAGTTTTCATTCTCTCCCAATGAAAGGTTTGTTTTAGCCTGTCAGGATGTTCCCTGCTTTGATTTATTTTACGTAACAGCTGGAACAAACCTGAAAACATTGATAGTTGCTACTTGTGGCCCTTGCTGGGACACGGAATGAAACATCTATGGTGGTGTGGGGAACAAATTAAGTCATGATGTCGATCAGTAAATCCATAATGTCATGTTTATTCTTTTGGTCATTATACAGTAGGTTTCATTGTTTTCTTTCCTTTTGTTTTTTCATGAACACACATCTGACCACTCTGTGTTAATTCCTATGTGCATGCAGGAATACATTTGGCTTTTTGGATGTGTGTGTGCTTTTTGTTTTAGTGTTTCAGAGATTATGGTGTTCATTCCAAGCATGCATAGTGTGTGTTTATTGTATATGTGTATGATTCTATTCATTGGAATTAAGGAGTTGACTGCAATATCATCATCTTCTATTTGAGAAGTTTTGTTCTTTGAGTTGGATTTGTCTTGAGGTTGACAGAAAAAAATGCTTCACAGCGTAATCTTCTTTCTGTTTATGTTTCAGACTCGTCCCCAGTTCTCGGAGAGAGCCAGGATGACGTGTTGCGAAGGCGTCATGGGGACAAAGAGGTGAACTTTCTTTACATTTAAGCCAAACTTTCATAAATTAAGAATGAGGAAATCAGCCATTATACACAACAAAGAATGTGTTACATGATTAGACAGTAGAGGAGAGCCATATCTGGAGGGGACAAACACTTTAGTCTGGTTTCCTGTCAGAAAATCTTGGAGGAGCAGCGGCGGCTGAAGCGGGAACAGGAAGAGGCTGACACGGCATCGAGACGACACACAGGCATTGTTCCGACGCACCACCAGTTCATCACCAACGAGCGCTTCGGAGACCTGCTCAACATCACAGATAACACAGAGAAGAGGAAATCAGGCATAGAGGTACAATACAGGGCTGTGTCTTATCCTTCTGTAAGCAGGAAAAAAGACGGCAGATGCTTTGTCAGTTTGTGTGTGAGTCAGAATGAGGGGGGGGTCGGGCTTGTCAGCGGGATTTTTGGAGACACAGATGGCTTTCTCTTCTGGGTCAACAATTTACAGGGTGAGAGCAGTGATAGAAGGTTGTTGAATGTATCACTGAATATCTCCAGTAGGCTGCCGGACTTCACTTGCACAGTGTACACGGTGTACCGGATTACAGTATAGCGACACTTTGGTGTGTGCCTGCTGTCTCACAGTCTCACAGTAAACAACCCCCCAGTAGTTTCTTACTGGACACGCTCCAGAGGAACCCAGTCAGTCACAAGCACCTCATTCCTGTCATTGTGAGAATATTTATGTTCAGATGGGGCACTGAAAGGACAACTCGGGCAGATTTACAGCTCACAAACAAATTCCAGAAGAATCTTTTCTCAATACACATACATGACAACGCCCAGAGAGTATAGTAACCAAAAAGTTACAAAAGACCTATTCACACGGGACTGGTATGACCAGGGGACCTGGGACTAGTAATACTAGTTGCCAGGTCCCCTCCAGTCGGAAGTTGGGGGCACACAAAACGGGGTCTGGGGATCCTCTGTCGGAAAAATGTTTTTGATTGGATTTCCTGCTTTTCTAAATACAGTGCATGTATAGACTATGGTGATACAAAATCCAGGAACTAATTAAGTCGATCATAATGATAAATTCTTCCAGAAAACAATAAAGATGTCTTACTTTCTTATTGTTTTACAATATTGGACAATCACCAAGACTTAAATATAAAATAACATTAAACTAAATTGATGGGGGGGGACACATGCAAGATTTTAAAAGGTTGGGGGGACATGTCCCCTTTGTCCCCAATGAAAATGACACCCTAGCCCCCACTTTTCTGTTTTGCGTGGCACATTCAGACTGGATAAGTGAAGTCTGTATTTTACTCAAATTTACTGACCCATTTACTTCCCATGGATAAGCTCTGTCAGAACTTTCATTTATAATTGCCAAAACTACCTCAAATCACTGAGATGCCAATTCGCATAGGACTAGTAGTATTATCACACAACCTCTGTGTCGGGAAAAATATGGTAGGTAATTTGCGGTGGAATGTTTACCTCACAAATTACTGACATGGCAGGTTTGCACATGATTAAGATCATAGATGACCTCTGTAATTGTAACAAATTACTAGAGGTCCCTCAGGTAAGACTAGTCCCTGGTGAATAGGGCTAATAGGGCTTGCAAATAGATGTGTGTGTGTGTGTATATATATACTGTATATAGGGATATTTAGTCTTTTGGATAACTTTCACTGACTGAGTACAATGTAGAATAATATGTATTTAATAGTATGTAAGTAGTTATGACATAAGAGTGACTTTTTTTTAAATTTCCACAGAGAACTCCAGCCATGGCTCGCTTCGACTTCAGAGCAGAAACTTTAAAGTGAGTAATCTATCAATCTATTATCAGTCTCGCAACAGGTGGTATTTGTTGCAGGTATGTTTTCTTTGATTGCATGAGATTGTAGAGGTCTTAAAGATGCAGTTATATTGTGTCTAACTTGTGTACATTAACCTTATGAGCAGACCTTGCTGATGTAATTATTGTCTCATAAGTGGGCTGGTAATAAACCAATGCCAACTCATACAATTGCAGGAAATTACTGTTAAGAATAGGGGAATAATAATAGATTTCCAAGCTTTTACTTGAATGTGGAAAAATCCCACCCATCTTATTAGAATGTATTAGATCACCTTTACTTAATTTTCAAACTGTAACATTTTTGGTCACTTCATTTGATGTGAGTAACTAATCTCTTTGGAACATTTCTAGGGAACTACCGTTTCAGAAGGGAGACATTGTCTACATTATTCGACAGGTGGATCAAAACTGGTATGAAGGGGAACATCATGGAAGAGTTGGCATTTTCCCTCAAAGTTATGTTGAGGTATGTGAGTTCAGTGTGTTTCCCTAAATGGATATTTTTTGTAATTGCAGTGTTGGAGATGTTTTGCATAATCTTTCTGCCGCACAGTGTGATTTGACTTGTACTTTCGTACTCAACCCGCTGTTATGTGTTGCCTTCTTCAGCTCCTTCCGCCCACAGAGAAAGCCCAGCCAAAGAAAAGTGCCCCAGTGCAGGTACTGGAATATGGAGAGGCTGTCGCCCGCTTCAACTTCAACGGGGACACAGTGGTGGAAATGTCCTTCAGAAAGGTACAGAGGGGGAGATAGTCATTACAAACTGAAGAACATTTAAAGCACTTTAAAGGAACTTTATAGGAGCTTATCCTTTTGTTCATGATGGTCTAAACCGACTAAATATGTATCTGCAGGGAGAGAGGATAACGCTGATTCGTAGGGTTGATGAAAACTGGTATGAAGGCAAAATCTCAGGCACCAACCGCCAAGGCATCTTCCCCGTCACCTACGTAGAAGTGAACAAACGACCCCGCATCAAAAACGGAGTGGAGTATCTCGACCCTCCTGTCAGCCAGTCGCCGCAGCGCAGCACCAACGCTTCTCCTCAGGTACGGAGACCAAACTGGTCGATCACTTGTGGGTGACATTAATGGAGGTAGTGACGATTGATGGATGGTTAAGGCAACAAGTTTGTATCTGTTAGTGTTTGGTTGTTTTACTACTACACTTCTGAACCCATAAAATATCTTCTATGTTCACCTTGACACCCAACTTTTAATTTAATTATTTTTTTGCCCAGAGAATTTGTTTCATTGTTTGTTTCCTTTTCTTTTCTTTCTCTCATCCCCTCTTCTTCTCTTTGCTCCTCCCACGTTCCTGTTGCCCTTAAAAGCTGAATCGTAACCGTCTGACCACCTCCCCCTTGCCCCTTCCTCGCTCCCCCCGCCGCTCGGTGTCCCCTGAGGTCCATGCTATCTCCTCTGAGTGGATCTCCCTGACTGTGGGAGGAGGGAGCCCTCCTGCCGCCCCCACCCCTCCCCTGCCACCGCTGCCCACTGTGTCCTATCGCTGCGGCGAGTACCTGCCCCCGCCCTACTCGGCCAGTCCCGTGCCTCATATCACCGGCAGCCCATACTGCATCTCCCCCGCGGCGTCCCCATCTGCCTCCCCTCTTCCCCCACCTTATCCGCCCAGACCCAACTCAACCACTCCCTTCCTCACGTTCACCCCACCTCAGGGGGGGGACTATCTGCTCTCCTGTCCATTCCCACGTCTGTCAGGCAGTGTGAGCCCCTGTGGAGGGCCGGTGCTGGAGGGCTGGCTGAGGGGGGAGAAGGAGTTGACAGAAAGGGAAGGCGCAGAGGGGGACAGGGGCCACGCAGCCCCGGGCAGCAGGCAAAATAGCCCTGCAGAGGTATCTTCTGCATGGTGTGCGGTGTTGCATCTCAGGCTCACTTAGTTTGATTCCCTAAGATAGATATTTGATAAAGTACTGAAGCTCACATTTCTGTGTGGAAAACGTAACTAACTTAGATTTGACCTGATTTTAGCCTCACGGATGAATCTGCTGGTTTAGTGGACGCAGAATAAGTTAAACTGGTCATGCTTAAAGCTGCAGGTCTGCATGTTGTTGTTGTGTGTGCGCTACTAACACTCACGTGTTTTACAGTGTCTCTCAGTGTTAATGTGCGTTTTAGATGTACTAGCTGTAAAGGACTGAAAGAGGAGCTATTGTGCTGCATTTCCAGGATTGATTTGAGAGTTCAAGTTTCTTTCTCTTTCTTTCAATTCAGCATTTGGTTGCATGTTGTTGTTTCTTCATGCAGATGTGTTATAACTTGGATGCCATTGGAGTTTGGAAGTTTATTTAGGACAGTGACATATTTCCTAGTGAGTATTTATAGATTTCACATGTTGGCTTGTCTTTCAAAACCTGCTGTGAGGTTGAAATTTCACTTCCACAGAGAACACAACCTGACTGTGACTGAAGTATGGACATATTTACAACAGGTGGATACGTGGTGCGAGCCTTAGAGGAAAGCCTTTATTTTGAAATGACCTTGCTGATTTGACATTTTTGTGTTGCAGTTTGGGAAGAATGAGGCTGACCATCATGGACGGAGATCCAGAAGCCCTGTGATGCTGTTTGACATCCAAGACAACAACAATGTTAACTCATTTGCGGTAAGACTACAAAAGTAATGTGTAGTTTGTTAAGTGACTTCATCATCTGTTTAACTTTTTAACCCATCCCCTTGAAAGATCCATTTACCTCGCATCATATTTAACTTCCACTGCATGTTCATACTGAATACAATCCTGTAAAGAAGTGAACTAATATTTCATGTTTCCTGTCTACATGCTCTCACTCTGAGGTCTTGCCTTTTCCATCCCTCTCCTCCTGGGCTCCACCAACGTCTCCTCTACTTTTTCTCCTGGCTTTTAACGGATCACTTCCTTTTCTGCCTTGCTACTTACTGGACCCACCTTCCTGTCTCGCCACTTCGCCCCCCCCCCTTCATCCCCCCTTCCCTCTTTAACTCTTCATCTCCTCACCTCGACTTCCCCTCGGGGCCTCTTGCGGGACTCTCGGTGGGACCGCTGTTGTCTTTCTCTGACAACTTCACCTACTACTACTACTACTACTACTACTACTACTAGGAGGCAGTGTGTAATGAGATCTTGAATATAGCTGAGACCTCAGTGAGGTACTGCAGCAACCTGTCCCACCACCCTCATGACTCTGTCCATAGACTGCACCCCCACCCCAGTAAACAATCTCTCATCATTTCCCAGCAACCCCAGTCCCACAGCAGCAGCCCAGAGCCAAACCGTCTCAATTGTGGAGTGTGAGTAAGCTGTGTGTTTCAGTTTTACTTTCACATGTACTGTATGTTTTGTTTTTTTATTTACTGGTTTCACATTTAGTTTCTTCTAAGCTTGGCAAATGTACCAATTTCTCTTTGCATCCTACTCCAGTTTCCAGGCGCTGTACAGTTACGCACCGCAGAACGAAGACGAGCTGGAGCTGCAGGAGGGAGATCTTGTCAGCGTCATGGAGAAGTGCGATGACGGCTGGTTTGTTGGTATGTGCCTGCAGTAATCAGGATACATTCCTCAGAGACACAGTCACACTCACTGTGTCACATTAATCCATATAAGGTTTCTGCAGAATGACAGCAAAGGACTGCATGTGTGCAATGTGCATGCTCAGTGCAGAAGTAGAGTCATTTACACCGTGTCACATCCTTTTTATAAATAGTTTTTAAAGAACGACAGATTGATTGGAAAGTACATGCACAGGACCTGCACTTAATTTTAAATAGAGCTTTTAAATAAGTTATTTTTGTATTAAAATCAAGGCATTTGTAGCCTTTAATCTAAGAAAGAAGCCATTAACATTATTTTGCCTGATCCATGTTTTCTTTCTTTTTCTCTACAGGAACCTCAAAGAGGACAAAACAGTTTGGGACTTTCCCTGGGAATTACGTGAAGGAGGTGAAACTGTAAAGATATCTAATCTGGCTGTAACACATGGTTGCTTGACAAGCTTGGGAAGTCATTACTATCGCGCATGGCTGTTGGTTAGCATAGTAATTTAGCCAGGCGAATCCATTTTGTCTGGGAAAGTGATCAGTTTGGCCGGAGGTATGTCAAACTGCACGCCGAGGCGGAGACAGAGACAGCTCACTGCCCAGACCTCAGCATGGTGTACACCTTGACCACATTTAGCACACTTCTTGACAGAATTCGTCCATCTCCACATGTGGAAATTACTCCTTGAAAACACCTACCACAAACTAGCCTTTCTTGTACAGATAATAGCTTCCATCCTGTCCATGTAATTAACAGTGTTGACGTAGCACCTCGGTCTGGAGCCCGGCAGCAGAGCAGTGTATGGATTAAAGAGTGGATCTTATTACCTGAACTGGACTTGGGAGGAATTCAGAATGTATTTTTTATGGGATGTGTGGTTGGAGCTGTTTGTCATAAGCTACCTTTCAGGACCAGAGTTGTCTGGTTTCCATGATTAGCCAAGTATGATACAAACCATGCCTTTGCTTCCTAAAGAAAACCTTCAGTGTTTGGATCAACGTACCCTACATAAATGAAATTGAATGTGGTGGTTCATTCTTGAACTCAGTTTAGATGTGAGAAAATGACCTTAAATTCAGTGCCCAGACTTATGTGTGAAGCCCTTTTAGAGACTGGTCTGACTTTTCAGTTACATTTTATGAATCATCATAAAGTCAGTATTGGCTCCCTTTTGAAGAAAACATCACAGCATTCACAACTCAGTGTAACCCAAAAGCTTTAGCTACCGGTGCAGTTTTGCCTTCTTATTCTAGCCAACGGTTGCTATGCAACAGTTATGACCTGTGCATGGTAATGTGTGCTGTTAGCTTCTCTTATTCCCAGTTACCACGGCAAACACAGATACAGGATACGGGGACTGTGTTGCATGTCTGATAAAAGTGAAGAGAAAGTGTGTACATGCACATCTAATATTTTCAGAATGTATTCATTTGTCCTTTTATACCTCATCTGTCAAAATAGAAGCAAGCTGTGTTTGCTGATGGATGATGCCTGTAAGGTAGCTGGTGGTAGACGCCTGGCTCCAGCGCAACCACAGGACAGGCGTGGTAGCACTTAACTTCCTGTTTGGTCATTTTAGGGAGATCCCAGCTAACAAGATAGTAGTAGATTCATCACAAACTGTTTAATGTTTCAAGTAAAGTAATCCTACTGATTTTTATCATGCCCTTACTGATAAACTTGTATGTTTTATTTAACCATGTAAATGTGTACAGAAATCTTTAAGAGGCCTTCCAAATATGGCTACATATTTTCATATGTAATGACTACAACTTGGGAAATACATTTAGTGGAATGATTTGAATAATACGATGAGCATTATTACAGCATACACTGTAAAATCAGTAGAGACTGACAAATCAGAGCATGGAACACTATCAGCCCTTGCCTAAATATTTGCCACCTTTTAGCTGAAAAGCCAACAAAAGTGCTGACAGGGTTAACAGGCTGCTGAGCTTAAACAGCTCCCTGATGGAAGATCGCTTTGAATTTTGCTATCAAAGCATCAGAACCGTCTTCCCACAAGTACAGAGCGCCCACATCTCCAGCACCGACCCAGTATCAGATGCCAAATGTCAGAATAGATCATCTACACATGCACAGATTGAAAGATGATAGCTATTGTTTGTTTTTTTCTCCTTGTGTTTTCATCAAATTCCTTGTTGTCATCAACTGCCGCACTGTGCTCATCTATACTTTAGCAGAACTGTCAAATATTGCTCGCAAATAATTCTTAGTGCTTGTTACGACCTGCTTAGACTTGCAGACGGGTGCAGTTTGAAGGGTAATTGCTAGGGAAGAATTTTAAAGTCTATTTAGTTTATACCAGGTAGGGAGCTTGTATCTGATGCTTCAAGTAGCTTAAGTTGGATCCTTTTCCCAATCCACACATTTCTAATCAAATGGTGCCAGACTATCAGTGGGCCTACCTTTTTAGTATAACTCTTTATGTTTGCCTGAGTACACAAAATCAGAAACATAATGTGAAGTATTGGAATATTAAACAGTAGCTCTCACTTGGGTCTAAAAGAGTATGTTTATATCTTTGTTTTGTTTTTGAAGTGTTAGCTACAGTTGTGCATTGATGATGAACATTGACCTCATTGGAACATGGTTTGAAGCTGTATGTGGCTACATAAGTGATATATGAAGTAAAATAATTGATGAAGTACATTCATTTATCAAAATTCAGTAGCAATCAGTGTTTCATCCTCTCTGGTGTGAGACAAAATCAAGCGTGTCTTCACCACTGACAATTTTGTCAACATCAGTGAAGGAATGTTTTCTCAAGATAGTACACTGCGTTATGGGTTTGCCTGTATAGCACTGATATAATATTCAGGTATTTTGTTACACCACAAAAGCATGTTTTCCCCTCCACTGCTGGCTAAACATTTTTGTTCCTGTGTAACTCCAGCTGCACATGACAGTGCTGATTGGTTGGGAGTCTGTTGACCTGTAGGCTTTTCTTCCCTGGCAGAACAACGAGGAGGGAGCGTTCGCTCCATCTCAAACACACGAACATGATGAACAAGTTAACAATCGCACATTTAGTCATAATAACACAACTCACTCTAGATTGTTTCTATGATATTGTGCTCTAGAAAACATCACAGGATGTATGAATGTATGAATTTATGAATGTGGCACATTGCACACATAATATGTAAAAAAAAAATCTCTGTACTTTCATCTTGAATGAACATGCAGACTATTGAGCAACATGGCATAAGAAGGATTGTAAATATGTAAAATAAAAAAAGGACTGCGAGTGACTCTTGTCACTTGCAGCGGTTTATTTACCTGAAGGATTTTTTTGGCAAAGCACAGAGTGGAGCATTATTGAGCACAGGAAGTCTGACGCATATTAACATTTCGCTGCCATTTGTGACGACCATCATGACTTATGTTGGATGCAAAATTGTGCCTCATTTTCATTTAAGTGTTTTTTTGGAGTATCACTGAAATGTATCCATGACATATTTAATGTAACTATGGTATTCCCATTAGTCCTAGTCTCTGTGATGGGAGAACATTAACTTGTCAGGTACTGTGCAAGTACCTAAAAGTGTGACACAATGCTTTAACTTAATGATTATTAATCATAAGAATGGACTAGTTTGAGGAGACGCACA
This sequence comes from Etheostoma perlongum, assembly GCA_026937815.1. Lineage (NCBI taxonomy): Eukaryota > Metazoa > Chordata > Actinopteri > Perciformes > Percidae > Etheostoma > Etheostoma perlongum. The sequence goes on from CM049387.1 coordinate 9,416,239, forward strand.
ACCTGCAACAGGTTTGGTTTGTTTGCTTCAATTTGCAGTGCTGTTACATTGACAATATTAAAATAAAAAGATACTATACACTGCTGTGACTTCGGTATTATGCAATATTTAATAAACAATTTAAAGCACTTGTTGTGTTACCTGTTTTAATTTTTGGCAAAGATCTGAATGATAGTAGAGTTTTGCATTTATATAACATTTAATATTCTTTGGCATATAGATGGCAATGTAGTAAAGTCTCACGTACAAAGGTTTAGGAGCAAGTACACGTGGTTTTTAAAGGCACGTTCTCTGAAGCTGTGTACACATGAGCATATGCAAATTCATGTAAGCTAAAGGTGGAGCTGCAAGTCTCTGTGTTGCTGAACTGTGTGATGATCTTTCTTTTTTAATGTTGCCCATCATTAAGGCTACACCATGAATAAGTATTGATGTTAATGCTACAGGGGTGAAATAACAAGTAATAGATATTAGAGGATAACTTCTGTAATGTCAGTAAGTTTACATAAGGTAGGCCTACACTTATTTTGGCTGCTGTGTTGACTCACAAAGCATCAGCATGTCTGATGGGTAAAATCCCATTAGGGGGATTTGGGTTGATAGATATGTTCATAGGCCTTCACAGACAGGAGCAGTTGAAGGCCTAATTTCAATTTAACATCTAAGGGCTTCACTTTAGAGCTCTTCCAGACTTCACTGGCGTGTTGAGGATACATGTAAACCCCATAAGAAAGGACGTGTTTCCTTCGGTCAGTCTGCCCGGAGCTTTTTTTCTCCACTTTCAGCAGAGCTCCCCTGGCAGGAATTCAAGTTTTGGGAGCGGCACATTCCACATCCTGGGATTTAGCTCTACCATAAATGGTAAGCTTGCATGTAACACGGTGACGTATCGGCAGGCCGACGTCCCTAAAACAGCACTGGAGCTCCAACAGGAAGAGGGATCACTCTGCTCTGCTTTCACAGTATTTTCAATTAGGGTAAAAGGTTAATTGGATATGGTCGTCAGGAGCCATTTATTTAAAGCATTTGAGAGCTATCATTAAATAGTTGTTCTTATAAAAACGTTATTATTATTAATTTTAAATAAAATTAATTATTTGTGTAGCTCCCTGGTCTCTGGCAGGTTAAAAAAAAATTACAACCAAATTCATTAATTCATATTATCCAAACTGGATTATGCAAGCAAGAAGGTGCTAAAATGCAGTTTTGAAACAATGTTTGTGCCTGTTAATTTACTGTTAGATTGGCAATGATGTGCCAGTGTTGCTTCGGATTTAGGCTATATGGATGTTTAGTGTGTGATAACGCACAGGAGTTCTTACAAAAACAGTGTGTAAAGTGGAGGTGAAGATTCTTTTCTCTCTTTCTGTATATTTTATCAGGACACAACGTTGTGAGTATTTTTTGAATGTGTGCATTGGTAATTCCATTATCAGATTAAAGGATGAGTCTGGCATCATCCAATCTTTTTATTGTTATCAGTAAAGCCCATGGTTAAACCACAACCAACACTGCAGTCATTTGGCTCTCACATGGCTCTCAGCTCCTAACCCATTCATTTCAACTTAAAATGGAGCCCAAATGTAATGTTTCAATGTTTGAAAAGGCTATAAGATGTCCTGATTAAGATGGACACTGCAGTTTTTTTTTTTTAGCAAATATTGTTGGGCACTATTTTCAGATGCAGTCCGGCGGATTAATCCCTACACATTTACAGCAGCAGGACGTGTTTGTGGGATTAACTCCAAACAAAAAAACAAACGACAGTGCCCATGTAATGTAGCCTATGTGTTTTAATACTTTTTGGCACGAATGGATATTTTTATTGTGCTTTAGATACACATTTACCAATTAAGGAGGAGGACATAGGGTAAATAGGGTTAAGAGGACAGTACATACACATACATACCTGGACTCACATAAATACCTGGACACTTTAACTGCTCTTAACTAATAATTTATGGTAAATGTATTTTCATAGCCAAAGGTTTTATTATTATTATTGTTATCATTGTTATCTTTATACTGTCTTCTTTCTCTCTATACTGTATTTTGCTGAAAACTGCTGCTGGAAATTTCAATTTCTTTGCAGGAGTCACCCCAAAAGGAATAATAAAGAGAAGTCTAAGTCTAATAGTTGGTTTGGTCTTTTAATACATACATACGTAAATATATATAGTCTTGGTCGTGGGTACTTGGCAACTATGACCAAATCACGTGACAATCCTCCTGGAGGTTTGGTCAGCCTCCCCACACTCATTACGGAGTGATCCATTTTGTCAATACACGATCTTTGGGACTTCACCTATCAGCGAGGAAACTTCAAAATCTATTCGTCCACCAACTGTAAGCTGGCGGTCCACCCCTTCCTCTGATGCTGCGGAGCCCAACTCCTGCCTGTCCTATCGATCATTGCACATGTCATATGCAGCATAAAGAAGTGAACTGGTACTTTGACACAAATCTTAAAACGCACAGCCGACTTTGTTAAAACCAACATTAACGTTATGCCTCTCCGGGTAGTAGTACATGGTCCTGGACCTTGGGGATTCAGGTTGGTCGGGGGAAAGGACTTTGACCAGCCACTAACTATTTCCCGGGTAAGTGTTTGCTTCTACATTGCAACTCGGTGTAACCACACCTGGGCTTGTCACGACGACACTTTTACTTCTCTTTCCTCTCTTCTAGACTGAGAACAGACTGTTAGCTATGTTACAAAGGGCTAACGTTACTACACAGAGGCTAAACTGATAGCTAACGCTAGCACCGTAATTTAGCTAACGTTAACTATTGTTACAGTGTCGGTATGATGTAAACCATTGTTACACTGTCCTATGTTGGGCTGGCGTTACTGACAACAAACAAAATGACTTGTCCAGTGTAAAACTACATTTCCCTGTTTCATTTCATGTGATTTGGGATGCCTTTTTTCCTACTATTAATATACAATTGTCACGTTAAGGTTAACTGTGTCTGTTGAACAAAAAGTAGTCGAAATATACCTGTATTTCCTCATGGCTGCAGAATGTCTTATGTAGTTGGGCTGTCGTCATATTTAACATCAAGTTAAAAGCATAGCTAATATGGAGGGGACAATTCGATTCTATTACTTTATAACAGCATGTGTACATAAGTGCAAAGCGCTCCTGTGACAGTAATGGATCAGTATGACCCTCCACTGTGTACTTTGCCTGAGTGGTGGCTGCTGTTCCTGTTGTTCCAGTGGTCTCTGCTCCACCCATGGAAAAGTGATTAGGAATCCGGTTTTTCTCTGCTTCAAGCCTTTATCTTCCATAGAATGCCTGCCTTCTAGCTTGAGTCGCTGACAGAAAATACCTCTGGAAGTGGATTTGCCCGTGTTTACTGTACACAATGAAATGTGTGTAAAAGGTCCTTGAAGATCAGAGTGTAACAATATAGCAGTAGGATTTAGCTCTGGTTAGAAAAGAAGCTGTCGGAGTAATATCTGACTTTAAATCAAAGGTGTGTTTACTATGTATTCGTGATTTAAGTTAGTTTGTGTGTAAATGGTGTTTTACTTTTGAAAGAATCTTTTCAGAAATTGATTGATTGACCATACAGGTACAAATACCTTAAAACCTTTTAATCCAAGCCCACACATATGCCAACAAGTGTCTTATCAGTTATGTCTCCTGTATTGTAGGTCACCCCTGGGAGTAAAGCAGCCCAGGCCAACCTGTCTATAGGAGACATGATCCTGGCTATTGACGGGGAACCGACAGAGCACATGACTCACTTGGAAGCACAGAACAAGATCAAGGGATGCATAGACGAAATGGTGCTCTCCGTAGACAGGTAGGTTGTAGCAACATGTGCCAGTCTGATCTGCATAGCCGCAGGCCTGAAAAACACTGAGTAATATGAGACAGCTCAGCTGCAGGCCAGGTGTTGCGGCAGTGATGTGGTGTTGATTCATGGGTTTTAATTGTAGTGGTGGGAATCACCAGACGCCTCCCGATACAATATCATCACGATACGATTTAAATATATTGCCATATTCTGCAATATATTGCAATTTATAGCCTTTTTTTTCCAACTTCTAATTTTTCCAAATTTCAAATGATGTCCCCAAAAGGAAACTTTGTCAACATCTGTTTTATCTAAAGAGATGCACATTCGTTTGGTCATATCAGTTCAATTTTATTGCTGCAAAATGGGATTGTCAAGCAGACAAATTGACCAACACATGTATAATAAAAGATTGATACTTGGTGCCTATGTATTGTTACAGTATTGCCACTGAAAAGATCACAATACTATGCTGTATCGATATTTTCCCCCCACCTCTATTCAGTAGTCTTTTTAATAAAATATTTTAGTTTGAGAAGTGTATGTATGCAAAGCTATGTCATCATTCTGTGTTGTCAGTGCATTGCATCACAACTTTCTGGTAGCAGATGATTTCAAGCAGCAGTGATGTTGAAATTAACTCAACAGGCAAGTTGAAGCAAATATGTTTGTTCAAATTAAGAGGGAGGCAAGCAGGGTTAGGTAAAATATGGAGGAAGCTGGAGCAGAAGAACAAACATGTAAGGGGTCTGTTGCATTCAAAGACACAGGCATAATATCATGTTCATGTGCAGCTACACAGGTCAAAAGTAAAACAGGCACGTTATATTTAAAGCAAATGTGTGAACAATTATTTTTTGATGAAGGCTTCTCGTCCGTCCTCTGGTCTGCAGGTCAGAAACTAAACTGTGGTCGCCACTTTCATCTGAGGAAGGGAGGACGCATCCATACAAGATGAATCTTTCATCAGAGCCCAAGGTGTGTGTGTGTGTGTGTGTGTGTGTGTGTGTGTGTGTGTGTGTGTGTGTGTGTGTGTGTGTGTGTGTGTGTGTGTGTGTGTGTGTGTGTGTGTGTGTGTGTGTGTGTGTGTGTGTGTGTGTGTGTGTGTGTGTGTGTGTGTGTGTGTGTGTGTGTGTGCTGTCTCAATATCAAAGCAAGATGAGCTTTTAAAAATGACTCTCGTTTAGCTTTAAATCTGGAATCTTTACAGGTAGCCACACAGTTTCTGGAAGCCTGCATGTTCCTTTCCCACCGCGCCCACAAAGCCTTGTGGGTTGGTTTTTTTTCTTTATACTGCAAACGATGAAGTCATTGTTTACTTCCCAACAGGAGGTTTCCTAGGAGACGGTAGTTTATCAGCCAAGCTCTGACGCAAGCCTCAATTCCTGTCCCCGATGAGTGAAAAGTTGTGGCCAAAGTTTGAATCCATGTAGGAACTGTGTGGTGTCTATTAGACTCACAGACACTGTGCATTGTTTTTCTCACACACAATAACATATGCTTGAAATGCTTATTTGGAGTCCGTCACTTTGATGTCTCTTCACTGTTTTATTACTTTAAACCATTTGTACTTTTTAGGCTTTTGGTCAATGCTAGTGTTGTCAGGTTCTTTGCTCGCAGAGACTCTGGGCTATTCTGCAATGTAATTGTCAGATGCTTGAAGCATGAGCTATATCTGGAGGCATTTCTGTGTTCCTGCTGTGCTGCATGAGCTAGATTTGGCGGTATTTATGTTCCCATTCTCATGCTATGCCAGTGTCATGACGTGTTGGTCTTTAAAAACAGTTAGCTATAATTTAGGCAGAATCCATAGTCTTATATTATCCTGCTAAATTCCGTGCCACTTTGAGTCAAACTAGAAGCAGCAGTTGAAGACGCATAACTTATGACATTTTCAGTTGAACAATATTTTCAAGTCTGTTTTTCAAAAGTGCTGTTGCAAAAACTTTTTTTTCTTCTTTTTTTTAAATGCTGGAGGTTGGGTGTGTTCAAATATTGAGTAATCTTCCAAACTGTCATCATATCAGTTGTGTGTTTGTACATGTGCAAACACATCAAAAAACCATTCAAAGTTACAGTTCATCTGAAGGTGTCAAACGCTGTGACCACCATTGCATCAAGTTTGCACTACGAGTGTTGCATGACAGTGTGCGAGTTATTTCACAAATCACCTTTTTTTTAAATTTTCACCTTAACCTTTTTGCTTGGTTACTCACACAAAGCTGTTAACTGTATACTTTTGCATTCATTTACAGGAGGTGAAACACATAGGCTCGTCCCACAACAGAAGCGCTCTGCCGTTCTCTGGGTTTGGCCCCAAAGTCGTAACCAATCAGTACAACAGCCCATCAGGTCTCTACTCTTCAGAGAACATCAAGGACTTCAACTCAGCTGTGGACGAAGTTAAAACCATAGCTACAGCTAATGAGTCCAACAAGTAAGCTACACCTTAGAGATGATACCACTTTAGACCAAGTGGTCCAAGGCAAGACTTTTAACAAGATTAAGTCTAGACGGGCCCCAAAAAATATGACGTTAAAGTGCCCATATTATGCTTTTTCCCTTTGCTTTTATTGTAGTTAATTTCTTTTTTTTGTGCATGTTATATGGGAAAGGGAAAAAGCCCAAAGTCCACCCCAAAGGGACGTACCATCTCCAGCAGAAAACACTGTTCACCAACTGCTCCAAACAGCTCTATTGTAGTCCAGGCTTTACTTCGTCACTCTGTAACACGTTATAATTCTCGCCTAGCTGCTAGCGTGGTACGCCTTCATACTCTGCTTCTGACTGGCTGGTAGTGCTGACCTGGGTACTGCTCATGTGCGACTCCCAACAAAAATGGAACAGAAGTGAAATGTCTCACTCTGTGGCTAAAACAGAGAGCTCAACACACAGGGTGAAAAGAGGAGCTGTGTAGTACAACAAAAATATGGTGTTTTTTGAAAATTAAACCATGTAAACCTATTCTTATATACCTAAATACAATCATGAACCTGAAAAGCACCACGATAAGAGCACTTAAACCAAAAAATTGCTTGAGTTTTAAAAGAGTCAGTCAGTATGGAGATTAGTTTGCTCTGTATGCTGTCATGGGATTACAAAAAAGTTCAAGCTGTGTGATCAATGATAAAATTAAACAATATTTTTGACTCACTACATCAATATTAACAATCTGACAACTGTATTTACATTACATGTCATTTAGTTGAACCTTTTATCCAAAGCGACTTACGATTGCTATACATGTCAGAGGTTGGACGCCCCTGGAGAAACTAGGGGTTAAGTGTCTTGCTCAGGGACACATTGGTTGATGTTTGCAGTGGGAATCAAACCCAGATCTCCCACACCAAAGGCATGTGTCATATCCACTGCGCCATCACCACCCTATTTCGTATGTATGTTTGGCATCAACATTGACAGGTGGCTTCGTTAGCTTCTCATCTTCAGCTTCTTGTCTTCTCATATGTGACATGTACTCTATAGTTTTTACTCAGCTCCGTGTTCCTGCTACTCTGTAAAATCCAAAGTGTGCAAGATGGAGGCTGGGGATGTGGCGTTGACCAACTGCCACTTTGCTTGTTTGAAAGCCATGATGTCTCTTTCTTATGGGTGGGCAAAGCAGAGAAAGGGGAAGTAACCTTGTCCCCTTATGACATCATAAGGAGCCAGATTCTAGATCGGCCCACTTCAGCTTTCATTTTCTCAAAGGCAGAGCAGGATACCCAGGGCTCGGTTTTCACCTATCGCCATTTCTAGCCACTGGGGGACCATAGGCGGGCTGGGGGAACTCATATTAATGTAAAAAAAAAAAATTTAAAAACTCAAAGTGAACTTTTCATGCCATGGGACCTTTAAATCAGAAAGAGCAGGTTAAAGTTTAACAACATGCTCCACTGCCCTCTAGGTTGCTTAATGTGCCATGTCACACGCTTCTTATTGATGTGTTTTACTTATGTTTCACAGTCCGTTTGGTTGAAACATAATAAGGCTACTTTTTTATTTTTTATGTTTTTATTTAAACAAAAAACATAAGCAAACGTGCGAAACATTGGTCGAGATGACAATATACAGAAAAGTATACTACACACAGTGTAGTGCACAGTGCACCTTTTCCACAATCCTTCCTTGCAATCAAATGTTTAGCTACTACTTTTTCTTTTAACATTAAAGCTAGTTTCTACTGTACATACTTTTAAAGACAAACTTTTATTCAAAAGCACTATTTTAAATTTTTGATTAAAGAGGTCTAATGTTTAATCCTTAAAGAAAGAATCACAGTGCATCTAAGAATCAATTCTTGTATTGATTGAAACCCCCTAGGTCGCTGGTTGGTCTGCTTCTAACTGCTGAAAGAAGTGGATGCTTAGTGTCTGACTGTTTGCTCAGCACATACTGAGCTTGCAAAGGCTGGGGGACACATGTCTCTACAAGTCATGGTAATGTGGATATGAGGAGGTGTTCACTCCGCTTTAGTCAGATCATTTTAGAAAATTGTGTCACCTTTTAAGACCAGGAAAAGATGACGATTTGGCACGAATAATAAACTACATCACAACATTAAGAAAAACAAAATTCTCGACAATATTAGACTTGTCTTAGATCTCAGACCTGTTATCTTTTAATCCTAGTGAAAATAAGCAAGAAACACAGAAGTGCAAAGGTTTTATGATCTCTCTCTGACTTACATAGTCATGCTCTTTACGTATCAACATTGGAAAATAACGAAAGACGGTTTGCGGTTTGTCTCTGTCGTGGTGATTTTGTAATCCCACTCGGACAGCCAGGTTGTGACCAAATTGTCTTACAGTGTTGTCACACTGTTAATGCTCAGAGCACGCACACAAGAGAGAGGTTGGTTATTAATATGCACGCCGATGGGATGGAAACTGCTCTCTCTTTTTATACCATGCTTGGTCCTCCCCCTCTGGACTCTTTCAGTTAGTAGTAGGGCTGCACAATTAATTAGAGCCCAACTGATGTATTGATATTTTTTTTTTTAAATATTCATTCATCAGAATCAATTATAATGACAAATACTCATAAATAACTAATGTTAGGGAAATCTTTTTTCTGTTGGTTTTTGTAACACGTTTCTGGATTTTTTTAATAAAAAATGTATATCGGCATATCAGGTTTTTAAATAACAAAATATTTGTATCGTATCGGCCTTAAAAATCAGTTATCGGTCGGGCTCTGCAATTTATCACAATTGTATCGAAAAAGGGCGGCTGCAATATTTGTTGATGGCAAAATATGTGTCAAACCATTCTGAATGAAGTACTGTGGTGCTGCTGAGACGTCCCGGCCTACTAATCGTATCCTACAGACCAAAGAAAACAATCTTTGTTTGGTACAGATCCTCGCAAAAATCACACTTTAATCCTTTTTAATTTCTTTCAATGTTAATCATTTTAATAAGAATGATACAAAAACGATCATTCCCTCCAATATTGTGAATCATATCGCAATCGCAACATCAGTCAAAATGATGGCAGTTAGATATCATGCAGCCCTAGTTAGTAGCTTGCATGCCTTTGTTTTCAAGACAGCAGGCTCCCAAGCTAAAGGTCATGATCTTCTGACGACATCCAGGTGGGCCACAGTGCCTTAGATCAGACTATCAGGCCACGATTGATTCAGTTAAAGGTCACATTGTAAAGGATTCAGCATGATCAAACACAAGAGAAGTTAACATGATCAAATTCCTTCCAATAAACTTCCAACTTCCCTTACAGTCTCCTAAGAATGGTTTGACATGTCTGCACCTTGTGCCTCCTGCAGACATATTGAAATGTACACACTTGCTTTTGTAGAGCTCCATCCGATCCATCGCAGACAGGCAAGCGGCCGCCTGTCGCAGCAGATTCAGAGGTTTACAAGATGCTGCAGGAGAACCAAGAGTCTGATGAGCCTCCTCGGCAGTCGGCTTCATTCAAAGTGCTTCAGGAGATCCTTGAGACAGGTACGGCTTCTGCGTTTTACCCTTAGCCTCTCCTCAAAGAGTAATCGAGCTTTACTCATTTACATTGTATAGCTTTAGGGCACACACTTATCTGTCGCTTTAAATTAGACCCATTGCTTAAAATTTGTGTGTGTGTGCTTGTGTTTTGTAGGTGACCCTGATAAACCGTCAGGGTTCAGGAGTGTGAGAGCCCCCGCAACAAAGATTGGCTCATCAGTGGGAAACACCGAGAAGTTACCTTCCTGTGACAAATGTGGATCCGGGATTGTGTAAGTATTTGAATGATCCCACTGTACTATTTTACAGATGATTTGTTTATTTAGCAGCACTGAGGAAGTGTACCAGAGCCATTTATGGCTTATTATGAGTATCAGCCCAGATCCACTGATAATCATCACTAAAAACGTCCACATTGTGACAAAAATGGCGTTTTTCCATAAATGTCACCTGCTCGACTCGGCCGCGGGGCCCCGTCCTTCTATTTTCATTGCAGATTAGTACGAGCATGGCTGTAGTCGTAGCAGGAAACTGTCGTGACCTAACGCAACACACACACACACAGAGAACGTCAAAGGTGTGGTGGTTTTGATTTTTAGCATTTCTCTGTTTGCCAGAAGACAAATTAGTTTCAAAAGAAGCTGGAGGCAGCAAAAAAAAAAAAAAAAAAACGCTTGCTAAACTATTTAAACACGGCGGGTTCGTTTAGGACACCCAGACACCCCCCGGTCTGTCGCTAGCAATGATGACGCAGTAATTAGTGACATTTCTCTCCAACCAATCGGTAGTATGCAAGTTTTCACGCCACCTTTTGGTATCGCCTCAGCTTGCTTGGAACCTAAAAGTACCCTTTAGCAGGTACCAGGGAATTTTTTTTGTAATGGAAAACCAAAAAAGGCGAGTCGAGCTACCATGCAGTGGAAAAACACTAAAAGGGCCCCGGAGAGTTGTTGTCTCTGTGTTGGAGTCTGTCTCCATCTTGTGGCTGAATGTGGTTAAGACATCGGCAGTGTCCTGTTTCTGCTGTTTTTACATCAGTGGATTTCTCCCAAAACCTCTTTAATACAATTTTTTTGGAGTTCGTTTTGGATTCAATATCCCTTAAAATATGTGTAGGTACTTGTGACCGATGTTTTTCAGCAGAATAATAATAATTAGGGAATTTTGTTCACATAAATCTAGTTAAGATCCACTTACTTGGGGTCTAATTATAGGTCCAGATGCTGTCAATACCCCTTTTTGATTATAGAATTGTGAAAAAAATTTTAATATAACAAAACGTGTTACGAAATACTATCTATTTTGTCTATGTCTGTCTACTGTCTGTAATATAGGCAGAAAAATGCCAAAACACGTAAGATATAAGGGCTAATGTATGTGGACATCCACAGTTTAGTCTGTTACATTTTCTTCATGGTTTGGACCCTTCCTTCCAATTAAGAGAGATCTTAACACTACAGCATACGGTGGTGTTTGAGACAATAGTGTGCAGTTTGGGGACGGCCTTTCTCCTGTTTCAACATGACATTGATCTCATGCACAAAGCCAGGTCCATGCAGAAATCAACCCTATCTAACTCCTTAAGGATAAACTGGAACACCAGCTGCGAGCAAGGCCTCCTCACCCAACATCAGTGGGCGACCTCATTAATGCTTTGGTGTCTGAATGGGAGTGAATGCCTGCAGCCAGGTGCAGACCTGTTGTGGAAAACCTGACCAGAAGAGTGGCGGCTGTTATAGCAGCAGATTGATGTTCAGCAATCACACATGGGTGTAATGTTCTGGCATCCAAATACGTTTGGCCACGTACTGTAGCTCTTTTTGCAGTGCACATGCCATAGAAAACTGACCCAAATCATTTAAATCCAGTTAGCAAATGTGTGTCTGGATAACTAGATCATTTTGTGTTAAGTCAAATAAATGTGATGTCTCTTCTTCAGGGGGATGGTGGTAAAGCTGAGGGACAAGTTCCGTCACCCCGAGTGCTACACCTGTACAGACTGCAACATCAACCTGAAACAGAAAGGACATTTCTTTGTGGAGGACCAGATTTATTGTGAGAAGCACGCACGTGAGCGAGTGACCCCGCCTGAGGGCTACGACGTGGTCACCGTCTTCCCCAAGTAGAGCGCTCGCTGAACTCCGCCTCGGACTGCACGCCATTAAATAATCCAAGACATTACAACACTTAGCTCATGCTACTTCTAATACTATACAATGGTCTTCTCTCGCATTATGCTTCAGTGCAGTCACTGGTAGGCAGCACAGTAAAGAACTACATCTCTGAAAATGTTGATTTGCACATTGACTTTGGCATCTACTAAAGGAAAATCTATGAATACAATGAGATGATGGCAATCATTTTTTCTCTCCCTTTTGGAAAAAAAAAGTATATAATTTTTCATTTGAAAGAGCCACTGTGTTTAAGTAATGTTTGTCTTTGTATGTTCTTTTGAATCATGGATACAATGTTTTCTACACTTTTATGAAATAAATAGACCGACTTTTATGCGGCAAAAACACATTTGAATACAATTACCAAATAAATATGTTTAGCTTAATCCAATTATCTTGTCTTCTTAAATCATTGATTGTGCTTTAGGATATTTTAGGGAAACTGCTTTGCAAAAACTGCTAGTAGCATGGTCATGAAATTGCATTCTGAAACAAAGAAACCGCCTCAAATGACAGCTAGGGCTTACTTTGTACAGTACAGATTTTCTTTTGAGAACTTAAGTGCTTTTTAAAGAATACATTTGCAGCAAAAGTAGAAAACGTTGCTGTACTGTGCTCTATGGGCAGAAGCATGTTACCTTTCTGGCCAATTAGGATGTCACTTAGTGATGTCACTGCAGGGGGTTTGGCCCTGACTGCTGAGGGAAAACACCTGCTTTGACACCACTGCTCACTATGTGTCTGGATGTGCAACATGCAACCATAGAGCAGTGCAGCAACATTGTTCTGTTTCATGTGGCCAGAAATTTAGAGTTCCTCATAAAAAGATGGCCATGGAAAGTCAACAGTGCCAACTGTTTTTGCCATAAGTTTCACCACAGAATGACTTGAAATAAAAGGTAACGGGGATAACACTGGATTGATTTTTTGTTAAAATCGTACACTTCATTTGCTGAGCAGACGTGTAAAAGTCTGTTGGGTCAAAGTCGGCTGACGTCCCATAACCAGACTCTGCGGATGAAACACTTGTTGGGCTGCTCAGATCAGGTGCCACCGGCAGGTATTGTGGCGTGTGTCCCTGTGGGTCGGCCATGCGCAGTGTCTCGGTCAGAGCCCAGATGTAGTTGTGGGCGAAGCGTAGAGTTTCGATCTTGGTCAGCTTGGCGTCCTCGGGCAGCGCCGGCAGGATGCTTCTCAGCGCGTCCAGAGCGGAGTTCAGGTTGTGCATCCGGGAGCGCTCTCTGTCGTTGGCCTTCATTCTGCGCCTGCCCCGCTGTCCAGACTGCTCCCATCTGCGTTTGTGTTTTAGATTTGTCATTGCGGAAGCTGCATCGCCGGTAACAGTCAGTGGTTTTCGAGGCAGCCTTTCATTGGAGTCTTCTGACGTGTCACCAGCTCCGTTAACGGGGCTGCGAACAGTCTGCGGAAACGCGTTGAGCGGCTCTGCGTCTCTGGATGTGCGCAGGTGATTGGGGGCGCACGGTACTTTAGGAGACATCCTGTGCAATTGAAATAGAATTGAAACTGATGCATAACCACAATATTAATGAGCATTTAACAATTTGACATGTTTTTTTTAGATAGTAATTAAATCATGTCTTGTCTCTTTTCAATAAGCCTCTAACATATGTGTATATCTTCCGGAGTGCTGAAATGATTTCACTTATTTCCAGTGCAGGGTTTCATCTCTAAATTATTAAAGTGATTAAATAGAGACGTGTAACTGCACTACTACCTAGAAAATCAAAATGGAAAAGACCAAATACCAGATTTTGAAAAGCTTCAGATGGATGGATATATTTGCACTTACTTGACAGGTGGTGTTTGTTTAAAGAGACAGCTAGTCGTCCTTGTGAATCCTCTTGTAGTTGGAGGCAACAGACACTGTATATGTGCAGCTGACAGTGAGGGATGGATGCGCATCTCTGCTACTTTATATGGCCTTTATCTTATCTTTTTGCACGGTGGACGCCTGAATCAACAGCGCCTGTCAAGGGGGCCAATCAGCTTCCAGGCAGCCGTCCTTCACCCTCTCCCCCTTTCGCTCTCATTCTTCAAACTGCTGTATTTCTTTGTGCATTCTTTGTAAATTTCAGTCAAATACATATGCGTGGTAGAGTGCCATATATGTATGCCAGGTTAACAATAAAGTACATTTTAAAATCAGGCCATTAACGTCAGGGAGCATTCAGGTTCTGAGCTGCTTCTTAGGGGATCTTATTGTAATTGTTAATATATACTGTTTATTATGAAATAATGACATCCTGTCACACATCTCACAAAGCTAGTGCTGGATGTCTATGTAGAAAACACAATTGGGAGATGTATTATTTAGTGAGGATACGCTTGTTTCTAAAAAACAAAACAACGGAGAGATTATCGTTCAGACCCCAAACTGGACTGCATTTTGAGCATTTAGATTTCAGCCAGAGTGCAGGAGCTGGAGAGTTCCAAGAATAAAAAGAAAGGTGCTGACATCAACTAAAGATATATTAAAAATATAAATATATGTCTTTTTTTAAACATAGAAATTATTGATCCACAACCAGGCTTTATAAGAATGACATGGTACAGTGTTCTGCTTTATTGGAAGCTCTCAATGCCAGTCAGTACTATTTTGACATCAACAATGTCTCTGGGAAGTTAACTGGCTGTCATATCTGTAATGTTGAAATGTTTGTTCCACAACTTTTAAGACATTACTATATTTCTCTCCAGATTTTTTTTTGGATAAGCACGAGCGGTGAGTTTGCTTTTGAAATGTTATCAGATCTCTGTCTTTAAGGACACTTGTAATGCCACATTTTACGCACTCAGAATATTGGCACATGCCGTGCAGGGTACATAGTAGTCATGGTAACATGGCAAATTGGCTACTAAAATCAACTTCAAATGCACCACAGTAGTAAAAACTCATATACAAATAACAGCAGCTCCGCGATGACTGTCAAATAAATAGTTTATTATGAAGTCAGCTGTTGCGTATTTTTGATTCTGCGCATATTACATGACCTGGTGAGGTTGACATAAAAAAACTTTAAGCTGCTGCATGTTGGTTCTTACTGTAATCTTGGTAACATTACTTTCATTATCTCTTTATTAGCTCCGAAAATTTGATCTATATCAACACATATGGTATATTTAATAGCACATATATTCGGACAAACATTTGCTTAATGCGTTAGAGCGCAATGCTCGGTTAGTTGGACAAAGACAATTACGCATGGGGCCACTTACCATAGAATATTTGAAAGGGTGAAACCCGTTGTGTGAACTGATAGTATAAAGGGTCTTGTTGTGTGCCACAACAATAAAAGCTCGATTTCATGTGTAATGTGAGCCTAGATGTGCGCGCTATGACATCTCCAAAACATGCCCACTATCGCTACAAATCATGGGCGCATTAGATTTTATAATGTAACTCTGCTTTTAGAAAGTTAAAGATTAGTAAAATGGGTCAACAACACGCAGACACGCTTCAGCTCTGGTGAGGGGGAGAGGGGGAGTGTGGCAGAGCTAAAACATGATTTACAATTGCCAACAAAGGATCACAAAAAGCTCTCCTTAACTTTCTGTCTAAATATGTGTTTTGGGAACAATCTGATAACCATATGCTTTCAATAAACTGGACAAATACACCAGTGAGATACGAGATGGTGCCTTACTGTTATAAAAGACAGGAAACGTCTAAAGTAAACTGAATATTACCACTTTACAAATAATCATTGATGCCAAATCCATATTCGTATATCATGGACAGGTGTGAGTTTGAAGTTGTCAGTCTCTTTCCTTGATTTTTATCAGTGTGCTGTACTGTCCTGCTTGTTATGCAAAGTGTAGGCAAACATAAGCGCCCAGTTGCTGTGGAAATAGCAGATATCGGAGCAGACTTGGTACGAAAAGTGTTTTAACAATATTTAACAATAAACTGAGCCAGCTCCAGAGCAGGTGATACCTGCCCGCTGCTGCTGATTAATACTTCCTCTACTACTTCACTTTACAGTCCCCTTTGCTTATTTATTAAACGAAATCTATTTATCATTATTTTAGCAAACAGAGGTACCAGGTGGGGCTTTATTTTCGTCTTCAGCTTTTTGTTTGAAGGACGTTTTGAGGGGGGGCAATCAAAGTCCAACAACTCGCTGACCAGATTGTTGTCATCCCAAACTAGCAGCGAAGCCATTCAATATGCCCCCCTCCTCTTCTTCTTTCTGGCAAAGAGCTGCCGGGAGAGAAAAAAAGAAAAAGGAAACTTCTTCAAGAAAGAAAATACATCTTAAAAACATTTAATTGCAACCCGGATGCCATATGTACACCTCTTGTGAAACCCCTCAACAATGTGACTGCCTTTTGGAGTGCGCCTTTGGAGACTTGTGCGCTTTTGGAGAGGTGCGCGCGTCGTGACCAGAATGACCCCGAAGACACTCTACACAAAAAGTAATTCACTTTTAATGTGCTTTGGAGTTCCCTTTCACAGGCAATGTATTGTATGTCTCACCTCAGCTTTAGAAGACAGTGTACACCAATTACAGTGGAATAGCTGTCCTATGGACACAGTTTGTCTTTTGTAAAGACTTGAAGCACGAATAGAGCTGTGGCTGCAAGTCGCCCTCTTTCACCCCTAAACTAATGCAGAATGTGTTTGTTTCTTTCCTCTGATAGCTTGTTATGATGTTAAACCTTGTGTTCATTAGTGGTTCTTTGTGGACAAAATTAATTTTCTACAAATGAATGAAATCCTCAGAAGACATGTAACATTCAAGCTACGTTCATTTTTTAAATGTATATATTTTCTAGCCATTGAAGATTAGACTTTTCTATGCAAAGATCATATTCCAGGAGTATTTTCTCGCAGGACTTTTGATTTGAAAGTCTCAAGTAAAATCCAATAGTTCTGCGATAACTGGTGTATAATCTGCAGAAAATATTTGGTATACCTTATTTCATGTTTTTGTATTGTGCATGGCCAGTAAATCTACCATAAACAAATGTTCTTTTAGCTGACTGGTAAGGATACCTTGTCTGGTACCTTTAATAGTAAATGTGGACCTGGTGGATCTATTCTCATTTTCTCACAACTGTGGTATTAAAATGACTCATGAAATTTACAGAATGCTTAATTGTTGGGGGAACGCAGCCCACTCTGAAGTTTGATGGCAATTGCAATTGTATCCCAAGCATCTATAATTACTTGGAATAATTAGCCTACATATATTTAAAGAAAATTAGAATATATCTAACAAATACTCTAATTTTGGTCTTTTACAAATGGCGTATGGAGCACAAACTATTAAGGGCCCCACTGTGGACCCCAACCAACACTACACACCTGCCTGTATAAAGGATAATGATCAACAGCCTGTCACATACAGTTACAGCCAACTTACCACCACCTTAAGCTCACTGACTTGTTTCAAAACTGTTGTTCCATCTATATTACCTCGGGGAATGATTATTTGAGTAGTACAATAATACCTTTGTAGTTCAATATGGCA
This sequence comes from Etheostoma perlongum, assembly GCA_026937815.1. Taxonomy (NCBI): domain Eukaryota; kingdom Metazoa; phylum Chordata; class Actinopteri; order Perciformes; family Percidae; genus Etheostoma; species Etheostoma perlongum. Next base: position 9,433,677 of record CM049387.1, read on the forward strand.
ATATTTCTGCAGAATTAATACTAAATAAAAAAAACGTTCTCTTTAAAAGAACAGAATTACCTCAACTATAAAAAAGAGTGTGTATCTGCAGTCCACATCATGTTTTATTTTTATATACAGTGAGGAAAATAAGTATTTGAACACCCTGCTATTTTGTAAGTTCTCCCACAGAAATCATGGAGGGGTCTGAAATTGTCATCGTAGGTGCATGTCCACTGTGACAGACATAATCTAAAAAAAAATCCAGAAATCACAATGTATGATTTTTTAACTATTTATTTGTATGATACAGCTGCAAATAAGTATTTGCACACACTGCAGAAGGGGTTTTGGCCCACTCCTCCACACAGATCTTCTCTAGATCAGTCAGGTTTCTGGGCTGTCGCTGAGAAACCTCAGTTTGAGCTCCCTCCAAGCTCTTGCAAAATCTTGCAATACATGGCCCCGGTCATCCTCTCCTTAATACAGTGCAGTCGCCCTGTCCCATGTGCAGAAAAACACCCCCAAAGCATGATGCTACCACCCCCATGCTTCACAGTAGGGATGGTGTTCTTGGGATGGTACTCATCATTCTTCTTCCTACAAACACGGTTAGTGGAATTATGACCAAAAAGTTCTATTTTGGTCTCATCTGACCACATGACTTTCTCCCATGACTCCTCTGGATCATCCAAATGGTCATTGGCAAACTTAAGACGGGCCTTGACATGTGCTGGTTTAAGCAGGGGAACCTTCCGTGCCATGCATGATTTCAAACCATGGCGTCTTAGTGTATTACCAACAGTAACCTTGGAAACGGTGGTCCCAGCTCTTTTTAGGTCATTGACCAGCTCCTCCCGTGTAGTTCTGGGCTGATTTCTCACCTTTCTTAGGATCATTGAGACCCCATGAGGTGAGATCTTGCATGGAGCCCCAGTCCGAGGGAGATCATGTTTAGCTTCTTCCATTTTCTAATGATTGCTCCAACAGTGGACCTTTTTTCACCAAGTTGCTTGGCAATTTCCCCGTAGCTCTTTCCAGCCTTGTGGAGGTGTACAATTTTGTCTCTACTGTCTTTGGACAGCTCTTTGGTCTTGGCCATGTTAGTAGTTGGATTCTTACTGATTGTATGGGGTGGACAGGTGTCTTTATGCAGCTAACGACCTCAAGCAGGTGCATCTAATTTAGGATAATAAATGGAGTGGAGGTGGACATTTTGAAGGCAGACTAACAGGTCTTTGAGGGTCAGAATTCTAGCTGATAGACTGTAGTTCAAATACTTATTTGCAGCTGTATCATACAAATAAATAGTTAAAAAATCATACATGTGATTTCTGGATTTTTTTTAGATTATGTCTCTCACAGTGGACATGCACCTACGATGACAATTTCAGACCCCTTCATGATTTCTAAATGGGAGAACTTGCAAAATAGCAGGGTGTATGTATATAGTTGCTCTCGTGACTCAGGACTGTGCACCAGCCCCCCCCCCCATACTTTATACTTATTTTTATATTTTATATTCTTATACTTTTATATGTTGTGTCAACACTGTAAAGGGGTTGCTTCAATCTCATTACACAGGTACTGCACTTGTGTATAATGACAATAAAGGCATTCTATTCTATTCTATTCTATTGTTGAAGATGTTGATGCAGTACCAGGGCTCAGCTGCTATGAGGCGCTCTTTTCACTCCTGAAAAGAAAAACCTACCATGTCTTTACAAAAAAAAACTGTTGGACTACGTACAAAAGAAAAAAAGCATAGGCCCTAGTCACAGAGATGGAAATGATTTTGTTTAACTCCTCACAAGTTGGAGTTGATGTTTTCATGTGGAGAAACAAAATGTACAGACAGCATAACGGAGCTGTTATAAATACACAAACTAAATGCATAACATTTTTTAATTCTTTTAAAGTCATGGCTATAACCCATATATTATTATTTACATTAATGCACTGAAATGAGTGCGAGTTGGAGTTTACCAAGAGCATTAGAACGCAGCACCAGCTCTTTGCTAACTCCTCCGGTTGTGGGCGTCAAAACGTGCGACGTTTCTGTTTCTTCTAGTAGATCTACAAAGCATGCGGCGTCATACGGACATACGTAACCAAGCCTGACCGCAGCATTGTCAAATCTACCCTTTCTTGGACCGCGCGCAGCTTTGTCAGTCTGCTGGTTACTTCCTGAATCAGGGTTAGCTTGCAGCTGTGTTTTATAGTAGCATGTAGATGAGAGCCGCAGACTCAAAGCAGGCTCTTTCCTGAGTAGTAGACACAAACAGGGGACTTTCGGCGAGAGTTTGCCTCGACAACATGGACTACTGGGTAGGTGTCGCTTCACTTTAGTGTGTTTTTCACATTACGTTACATAGAGTGTATGTGTGTGTGTGTGCGCGTGTGTGTGTGGTACACGGGGACGGTGGCGTTGCTGCAACAAGACACTTGAAGAGCCGAAGACTTGTTTATCAGTAGTGAAGTGAGCCAATGAGCCGACTTGTTTCTCTCTCAGGGATGCTCTAAGTCCACAAACTGGGTTTGAACGTCACCCTTGATAACAAAGCCGCATGTTACAGATGTATTGGCTGTTTTTGAAGAAACACTTTAACCTACATTGATACTTTGGCTCCTGAAATGGGACACTTAACATAAGCTGAGCCACAGTCTTTTTTCAGACACCTAAAATAAGACAATTAAAGAAAGTACATAACTGGGCCTAAACATGACTTCACGTTACGCTTCTATTAGGTCAAAATCTGATTTATTTTTTGATGAGGTGCCTGGTAGGAAGGTTTACATTTCCTTCCCATTGTTTATTGTTTGCAGCCCCTGTTTACAATTAGAGATCCGGTTGAACTTAAAGCTGCAGGACGATTTAACAATGCATTACTCTTATTACCGCCACCAGAGAGCTGTAAAGATTGCCTTAACGGAACAGAATCAAGTTTGGTTGATAATAGCCATTAGACAGACGAGATTCTACACCAGGGGGCAGATCTTCTGACACACATCTGCTGTCAGTGCAAGATTAACCCCCACACTGTCTTTCACAGAGACTCCTTAGGAGAAATGCAAGGAAGAGAAAAGATGTAACTCAAAAAGCTCATTTGGCCTACATGTCAGTTACTCTCATGATAGTCCCGAAGCCATGTGGAGAGTTAAAGAAAACACCACACAGCTGTAATTATTTCTGGATCTCTAATTGACTGAAAGCTGTTGTGATGTTGTGCTTGCAGCGTGTTTTCCCTTGATGTGTTAAGGAGCCGACACCTCACATCCAGTACATTTCCATGAGAACATGACCTCCCCTCTGAGACAACAAAAGCTCTCCTAACAGAATAGTCAGATGTTGTATGAGGGGGAGCAAAGGAATGGGCGTCCACTGTTTAACAATGAGTTGGACATTAATGGCACAAGTGTCTTTGTGTGAAGTTTGCGTACGTTTTCCTGAGGGGCAAAGATAGCATTTAATGATTTGGAACAGTGTAGATGGACCTGAAGGTGAAAATATAGGCCGTGTTGTTGGCTCACTGCTGCCTTAATGCAGGTAGGCACTGCTGTACTGGTGCTAGGTTCAGATCGCTCCGGACAGGGACTGTGTGAGGTTTGCATGTTCTCCCTGTGTTCGTGTGGGTTTCCTCTGGGTGCTCCGGTTTCCTCCATAAAGACAAGCCGTAGGTACCAGCATTACAACTAGAGCTGGTTCCCTGTGGCTGGCCAGTGCTCCTAAATAATTAGGATAGGTGAAATTCCTTGATCCTTGTATGTGTAAAATGTACTTGGCAAATAAAGAATAAATTACAAATATATATATATATATTTATATACATACACACACACACACACACACGTGTTGGATAACAGAGTTCAGTATCTTAAGAGACTTACTGTCCTTTAGCACTGACGTTAGATAATACCGTTTAATCTTTTCTTTATGACAAGATGATGGGCTTTGCACCTGTACTCTACCTTCACATACAAACATTATCTTTATCGTGACGAATCAAGTCAAGCCTCACAGTCAACACATGTTAATGGCTTATTTTCCGTTGCTTCCAACCCGGTTCTATGCAGCTGATCCGGCCAAACCTGTATAAGAACATGTTATCCAAGCAGGCAGGTATGGCAGCGGGGCAGACAGACAACTCTCCATTCAAGCTTCATTCACTAAAAACAACTTGATATTTTCATCACAAAACTCTTAATGTATGCCTTTTCAATTACACAATTACAGTGTTTCAATTGCACAAGGGAACTTGCCTCATTTGCACTATTATGGGATGTTTATCAGGCGATGCAGACTGGGATTACTTAAAATGTTGTCTTTTGAACCTTAAACCTTTTTCCATCTGATTGTGGCTGAGGTGAAGAAACAAGTGTCCTCGTTATCAAACTGCCTGCTGTTGTGTCATAAAAACACCACTGAGGAGAGATAATGGAAAGATAATTTTGCTGCACTTATGAAATAGCATTCATGGGACAGTTACTTTGGTATTGTAATGTGTTTTAGTTTGACCTTCTTGTGCTGCATTCACATACAGATTGACAACACATATCTCAGCATGTATTGGTGAACTAAATGTACAAAATATCATTTATAGTTCTGTCTATTTGAAGACGAAAGTTCTGCCTTGTGTGATCATGATTGCTGATCAGCTGGGCGGATATGTTTTTGCCTGTTTGGGTGCTGGGAGGAGTCAGGTGATAGTCGTCCAGGCAGCTGAGAGAGTTCTCTCACTCTCACCTGGAGACAGAAGGGACAACTCTCTTTACTGCTGACAGTATTGGTGTGAGAGGGAAACTGAACTCTGTAGGCCTGACGATGTCATCTGACGTAAGTACTTGGATTTGTGATAAATAACACTGAATACTAGCGTGGCGTCGGTAATAAAAGAAATATAGCTCTTTTATAAACACTCAAAGACGCTTTACAGTTTTGGTTTACGAACACACAAAAGGTACGTAGACATGACAGACAAAAAAGAAAAGGAAGACACACAGGTGCATGGATAAGCACAGGTAAAGCAGGAGAGCAAGGCAAAGAAAAAGAGGGAACAACTGGGAAGGTCTGTTAACAGGAAAAGCAAGTTGGAAAAGGTGAGTTTTGAGGGCCTGTTTGAATGATGGTAGGGTGCTTGACTGTCTGGTGTGGTCAGGGAGGGCGTTCCAGAGGGTGGATCTGTCGCCCCAGGCCCAGAGCTTAGTTGTAATACTAATACAAGGATTGTCTTAATATGCCAGAGCTGTGTTATTGAATTATAATTACTTAAATCTTTTACTTCAACATCTTGTGAAAGTATGTTCTAGTGCTCAGGCAGGTTGCTTTGAAAAAATTGATTCTTACCTTCAAAATTAATTCTTTCCTAAAAGTGAATTTTTTGTTTCATGGTGCATTTGTTTTTAAATTCAAGACAAAGCGGTAGTTTTTTAGCCGCATAGCATTTATGGAGATGTCATGCAGCCAGACTGAATGAAAAATTGCACATCAAGATTTAGGGTTTGACTGACTGTATTTTATGAGATAATATGTTGTAGCATTACTATAATGTAATCTATGTATATCTGTACATAGATACATAGGTACTTGTATGCTGGTACACCAATCATGCATCTGGTCATAAAAAACGATTACCTCATTTAGAAAATAAAATGGTGTCAAATGTGACGATAACTTTCATCAACACAAAGTATTCAAAGCTCACTTCCTCATATTATCATAGAGGAAGAAAGATTTGTAACAGATGTATTTGCACTAGTGATGCGAGGTTCTTTTGTTCTTCATTTAAAGCAACCTTAACATATTGTCATCTCTGTGTCCAGAGTGCCTTGGAGGTGTATAAGGAGATGGTCCTTCTGTACCTGGAGGATGGCCGACGGCTGGTCAACTCACAATGCGTGGACCTGGAGCCGTGGCAGATCATTGGAGCGACAGTCATCACCACGCTAGGCTCAGTCTGGATCAAAGGCTTCCTCTTCCAGCAAGAAAGTAATATTTCACACGTGATGCGTATAAAGCAGGGGAACATAACACATGAAACTAAGATTCTAGAGGCCATGTTCACAAAGCTTTTGAGTCAATGCCCCTATTAGGCCAGTTTAACAGCATGGGAGTTTAGATGCCATACTGTAATTTGCAGGCATATTCTCTGAACCGTTAACATCAGGTTCACTGCCAGTCTCCTCTCTGGTAACTCAGAATGTGGTCCAAACAATTAAGTCAATAGCTTTTTGATGAAAGCTTTTTTTAGTTAAAGTTCCTTCGTTACTGTGCAGATTTTATCTTCTAGTTCAGTACTTGTTCTTTCGTATGTTTGACTGAGGAAATGCCATCAATCAGCAAGACTTTCTAGATCTGCTATCAATCAATCAGTGGTTGAATTCCTCTGCAGCAAGGTCAGCTCCGCCCATCTCACTTCAGGTCTTAAAGAGTGAAAGTTGAGGCTTCTTGAAGGAAACTGCACGTCTACAGTGCTTCCAGGGTCGGAATGAAATGCTTTGTGAACGTGGCTCCGATTTTCATAGATCACGTCTTGGCTTGACGTGTGATTATAGGTCATAGTCAGCTGTTTGTTTGAGGTTACATGTGTGCCAGCCTTTCACCACAACTGCTGCCTTGTGTTTTTGGCTAATAGGTCTCCCATCCCGAATTAAGAAGCTGTGCTTTCGACTCATCAGAAAAATACCCTTTGTTGGCGCAACTGTAAGTATCAGTGGTAAATGGGTTCCTTCTTTTCCCACCAGATGTGCACTGACTCTGTTGTCTGAGACACTTATGAGTCACTCTTGGATGACTGAGTACATCAGGCGGGGGGGGTGGGTGACGACCTTTGGCACACTTAACATCATGCACTGGTGATTACATTCGGTTACTTTTGGAGAGCTCACTTTCAGGCTTCAGCAAAGTTACATATAAGGTGTTGATAATACAGTGGACATGTTGTTCCTTTCAGTAACATTTACTGTAGCTTCACCAGCACTCATTTCAGGGAATGACATGCTTTACTGTTGTTTTCTTACTACATCCAGTGACAGTCAATGTCTTCAAAGTAACTTTGTCCTCTCTTTATGACAGATCCAGAGGAAACTCAACAAGGCTTTGGATGACATGTCGGCTAGTGTGTGTACTCTGAAGGAGGGGATGAGCTACACTAAACAGTTGCCTTCTAAAGGCCTCTCTCAGAGCCAAGTGCTGGACAAAATCAGAGAGTACGAGACTCTGAGTAAGTCATCATTCATTCCTGAGCTTCATTATGTATATCTGACTTCCTGAAGAGTATATCTAAAGTTGTGGCCCGTTTTTTTATATTGAAAAGAAATTCCGTTGTGTCGTTGCAGATGAGGTGCAGTGGGAGAAAGGATGTGTTTCAGGTGCAGTGTACTGGGGCGATAAATCACTGACCAATCTCTTGGTGAAGGTATGCATATTGCATACATATCTGGACTTTGGCATTCCAAGGACAAATAGTCAAGGTTGAACTTGAATACGTGTTTGTGTTAGCTACAGTAAGCAGAACTGACAGATATTTTTGTCTTTTTTACATTTTTGGACAAACAACTTCTCTTCATTCCTTTTTAAAGAGACTACTGCAACCCTGCTTTGTCTCGCAGTAAATATTTGGAGATTATCTTAACTGTTTTACATTGTAAAAAAGTGAGATTTTTAAGTCTTTTTTAAATAGAAAGCATGTTGAGGTGCTACATAAATACTGTGATAGTATCAAAACGCTCAATCCACAGAGAAATGTACTCCGTATTCAGAACCTGTCCCTTTTAAAGGTGCACTGTGAGTTCCTGCATGGTCACTTCTGTTGACGTTACAAGTAAATTCAAAACAAAACAGAGCAAGCTCGCCCCTCCCCCCCTGTTTGCGTAACTGTCGTGACTGAGTGACTGTCACTAACTCCCACCCCCTCCCTCAACCATCTTGTCGGTGATTGGCTGGAGTGTTTTGGTGCCTATCCTGTGCCTCTAGTGTTTGTTTGACGTTTGTGACCCCTGTGTTGTCTCCTGAGACCGGGCTTTTTCACCGTGTATTCAGGGGACAGGCAGCTAGCAGATCAAGGAGACATGCCTACGATTTGAGACCAAATTGAAATCGCGCGGAAACCATGCAGGAACTCAGTGCACCTTTAATCGAGCCGTCCGGTATTCTGTACAATTGCTATGTCACAACTATACTATAGGTAGAAAGGGCCCCTACTGTGCCATTGCATTCATTTCACAGGGTGCAGAGACTCAGGTAGCACAGATGCTGAAGACCTGAAACACTGACCAATCAGAGCAGACTGGGCTTTTTCGGGAAGGGGGCTTAAAGAGACACGCGCTAAAACAGAGCAAGTCAGACAAAATGTGAATATAGGTATATTAAAACGGACAGTATGAGAACAATTGTTGCTACATTAAAGCATTTAATCATGTTCTAGTAGAAGCCCAAAATACAATAATGAACCTGAAAATGAGCATAATATGGGAGCTTTAACTTTTTTTTTGTCACTCTTTTTCTTTCTTTGTCCCTAGGTATATGGAGATTTTGCATGGAGCAACCCACTTCACCCAGACATTTTTCCTGGCGTAAGGAAGATGGAGGCAGAGGTTGTCAGAATGGCTTGCACACTTTTCAACGGTGGACCGAACTCCTGTGGCACAGTAAGCTGTCATAAGCATATGCTCACAAGTTGTTTAGGCTGATGATGGATGGATGGATGGATGGATGGATCCAAAGCATTTACACAACCTTTGCCTTTTTGTCCAGGTTACTTCAGGGGGAACTGAGAGCATACTGATGGCCTGCAAGGCGTACAGAGACATGGCTTATGAACGTGGGGTCAAATACCCTGAAATGTAAGAGGTGCTTTATTACCCAGTTTTGGTTGGGATCAGTCATGGGCAGTTTGACTTTTAATATTGTAGCATGATAAAAAAAATAATTACACATTCAGGTTCAGGGGAGTGTCTTTCTCTATAATCTCGAATATATAGATTATATAATATATATTTTACTCTTGTTTCTCCACTAAAATATAATTTCCTGTAGCTGTATTGAATAATTAATTTCTGCAAGCCACATTCAATCTAGACTGTTTTGGTGTGAGTGTCCCAGTGTTGGAGATATCAGCCGTAGAGATGTCGGCCTTCTCTCTAACATAATGGCACATAACTGATCCACAATTACACTTCATCTGTGCAGTGATATGGTTGGCAGTGGGTCTTCTTTCTGGAATGAGACGCTACACGACATGGCAGTACTTTACATAATCATGGTCATGCCAATAGAAAAAGGCAATACAATAGTGAATACAAACCATTTAAAGGCTTATTCTTGACTGTGTTTCTATAGACATTCTAACTTTATTTTTGTGTTGTTCTACTGCAGTCTTGCACCTGTGAGCGTCCATGCAGCCTTTGACAAAGCAGCGCATTACTTTGGGATGAAGCTGGTTCACATTCCGCTTGACAAGAAAACCATGAAAGTAGACGTGAAGGTGAGAATACAGTAGACACACCCACAGGCAGATGTGTTGTGCTGGACGATAGTTGTTCCCATATTGTTTCTTCTCTTTCAAGGCTATGAAGAGAGCCATCAGCAAGAACACCGCCATGCTTGTGTGCTCGGCGCCTCAGTTTCCTCACGGAATCATGGATCCCGTTGAGGAAGTAGCCAAGGTCAGAAGTGAAACATTTTTACCATCAAAAGGGTTCTTAAAATGGAAAAACGGGGAAGTCAAATCTCTGAGACTTTCCCTCGGTGTGTGTTCCAGCTGGCTGTACGCTACAACGTCCCGCTGCATGTGGATGCTTGTCTGGGAGGTTTTCTTATTGTCTTCATGGCCAAGGCTGGTTACCCACTCGCCCCCGTTTGACTTCAGGGTGAAAGGTGTGACCAGCATCTCTGCTGACACCCACAAGGTAAGGTTGTTTATTCCCTTCAAATCAATGCTTCTTTTAAGCCTACTTCAGGAAATCCAGGAAATAGACATAGTACTATGTGTAAAGCAATAGTCGTGGGATCTTAACTGGCCCCAGGCCATACTTTTATAGGTATGCTAATACTGCATTGTGTGTCACTACATTTCTCTCCAGTATGGTTACGCCCCCAAAGGTTCCTCAGTGATCCTCTACAGTGATAAAAAGTACCGTCACTACCAGTACTTTGTAGCTCCAGACTGGCAGGGAGGAATCTACGCCTCGCCCTCTGTTGCCGGCTCCAGGCCTGGAGGAATCATCGCCGCCTGCTGGGCGACCATGATGCACATGGGAGAGAATGGATACGTAGACGCCACCAAGAAGATAATCGCCATAGCACGCAAAATCAAAACAGAGTAAGACACTTACAGTGGCATGGTGTTATTTCAGTTAGCTTAATAGCTGGTTTGATTTGCATTGTGAGATGATCTTATGGAAAGTTCCCCATGCCTAACTCTATGTATGGTGAAGGGTATGTGATGATGTGGGGTTATTTTAATTCCAAAGGCCAAGGGAACATTATCCAGTACCATATTATCCTGGATCCATGAAATAACTGGCCTTTAAAAATGAAAATCTGCCTACATTATTCATTCACAAAGAAAATTGGTGTCCCTAAAAGGTTGGATGTTCCTACATTTTTTGAATTAAGGCATTAAGATCAATATCCAAAAGATGTTTTTATTCCTCTTTTTAATCAACTTTAGCATGGGTGTGTGAACTTATACAAGCCACTGTATGTGATTAAGATGTGTTAAAAACAACACTAGAGCTCTCGAACTTTGATACAAATGATCAACTCACCCTTTCTTTTTTGTTAACAGAATCCGCAAGATTAAAGGCGTGTTTGTGTTTGGGGACCCAGAGGTGTCAGTGGTGGCTATAGGCTCAGACATTTTTGATATTTTCAGTCTGTCTAATGCGCTGACTTCAAAGGGCTGGAATCTGAACACACTGCAGTACCCATCCAGGTACACACAAAAACATAATTATAAAAAAAAAAAAAAAAAGAATTGTCATCACTAATCAGGAGTATAACAACTGTATAATGTTCTTTCACAGCATCCACCTTTGTTGCACAGTTCTGCACACACAGTCGGGCGTCGCTGATCTCTTTATCCGTGATGTCAAAGAGCAGGTTGCTATCATCATGAAGAACCCCAAGGCGAAAACCACAGGAATGGTGAGCTAGCTCTGCTTATACACTTGTTTATGCTGCATTTATACACTGAATACACAGTACTACATTTAATGAGTACATTAATATATAAGTAGTCACTAGAAGAGCAACCAGGTTGACATTTTATATCAAGTAGTGAGATTTATTCTCTCAAACAACAACAATGTATACAACAAGAACATTGCAGCACTAAACAAGTGTACAGAATAAGTGCTCTGTTCATTTATTAACACAGAATTCTGTAGATGAATAGAACCAGCAACCGCTTAAAATGATCTAGAACTACATATATAATACCCTGCAGGATCTTTAAGAAGTCCACAGCTTGGTTTAAAAAAATCCTGTAAAGAGGCTGTGATGTCACATCATTGTGATATCTTCACTGCAGCTACAATGGATTATGATATCATAAGATGCATTGTCTATTTAAAGCAATAATGGTAAATGACCGTATTGGTATTCTACCATCACTCAATGTTACCTGTTAGCAGTAACACGCTGGCAGTCTATCACAAAACTAATAGACAAATCCACATTTATAGTCAATGTGCAATACAGGTTTCCAATTCAGATGACCTCCATGTCTTTGGACTGTAGAAGAAACCCAGAGAACCCAGAGGGGAGAATCCTGACCGTGTGGTAGTGTGTAGTCCACCTTTCCATGTATTATTAGGTCAAGTGTGAGATAGTACAAATTCCATTTGTATAAAGGCACGACAAACCATATATTTAATTGTATATATCATGTGTTTGCCGGTCTCTATTGTTTACCATGCTGTTGGTACATGTGGCATTTTGTTTTTCTGTTGCACAAGCCGTCAATTCAAGTTGACAACAAACTGCATGTTTTGTTTTGTGTGTCCGTTTTAAATGGAGTGGGAACTCTACCCAACAGGCACAAAGCTGCTTTGTTAGGAGCACACTCGTGAATAAAGCGTATCTTCAGTTCAATAACAGAAATGCAAATAAAAGGCGGTACATAGAGCAAAGTCCTACTGGATAAATAACCACAAGATTTACAGCCAAATATACATATTATAATAACAAATTTAAGAGCTTATTTTCCTTTTATTTTGTTTATTTTACAAATTCTTCCATTCATTCATTTGTTAATTATTTATGTAACAGATATTTGTCCAATAACTGATGTATTCATTATACAGCTCAAGGTACTTTAAAACCGTTAAAAAAATCATACTCAGTCAGCTCTGAACACACAGATATGATACACATTTATATATTCAGTTTGACTTACACTTTCAATGTCATCTGCACAAATAAATGCCCATAAATCTGCTTGTAAATCATAAAAAAGAAGAAGAAAAGACACTCCTTATAACACCAGAACTTGCCTGAGAATCATCACATGGGTTTGGGTCTGCAGTGTCAGACTTTTACTCTCCATCTACAGCATATGAGCAGAGAAAATCTCTCTCTAAGTGAAGTGCTTGTAGTCAAGGCAGGTATGTTTATAAGAAAAGTACATCAAGGTTTGTAGTGAGGTGCTGATCACAGGAAGTGTGAAGCCACAGTGTGCAACACTACTTATAAGAAAAGTAAATCATCAGATATTTCCTGAAATTCTGAAACACCATCGACTGGTGATAATCTGTAAGCGTAAAAGGAGTGTGGGTTTTTCTTTAATTACTTTGCACTTCTATACTCACTTGTGTGTTCTTACTGTTTCAGGGAGCGATCTATGGCATGGCCCAGTCTATCCCAGACAGATCTATGGTGACGGAGATCTCCCGGGGTTTCCTGGACTGTCTCTACAGCACTGAGGTGTCCAAGTCAAACACCAGTCACATGAACGGCAACGGCAAAGCCCACTGAAGCAGGATTGGGCCTTCTTGGCTCGGCCCCACCGCACGCAGGGAAACCTCCTCCCAGAGCCCTGAGCTAATTGCTCTACGGTTGCCTTATCTTGTATACCTGCACCATACGGAAACATCTGCAAAGATCTTTTCAAAGCACAAGCCATCGTCATTTTAATCAGCCCAGAGGGAAATCGCTGAAAACACTGTGTCTTTGTGGCACAGAGAAGAAATGACTGGTTCCAAACAAATCTTTTCATTTGATTTTATTAATATAGTGGAAGTGTGTCTGTTATTGTATTTGTCTAAAAAGTTCATTTCAATTTTAGTTAAATGTCAGTCATAATCTCTACTGATAAGCATAGCAAAGCCATTCAAAATGTTGTTTTTTTGTTTTGTTTTTACAGTCGGAACATTTCAGCTTGTTGCCATCACTGCTTCAGTCTGTGATGATGACTCAGCTAAAACACATACCACTGAAAGCTTGTTAAAACGCTCTGCTGCTGCCCTCTAGCATGGAACCTGATGTACTGCTTTAGACTGGCTCTACATGTGGAGGCTTGTGGAAGGTGAAAGTTTTCATCATCATAATCATGTAGTAGTTCTCTGGAGGACAGCATTTTAATGTAAAAGCACTGCAATGCCCTCACGAGAACATATCAGGTTAATCTGTAAATCCCTTGAAACAACAATTTTGATGTTATGGTTGAAGTTTGTCTGTAAGCATGACCATGCATGTCCTTGTTTGTTAGCACTTAGTGTGATGACATCCATTTTGTTTTTAAGTCTGCATTTGGGGTTCAAAGTGGTTAGATTTGTAGACGGAGGAAGAATGATTTGGGAGCTTTTAATGTCAATATTAAATAAAATTGTCTTTTAAATTTAAATAAGTGAGAAGTTGTAACCAGGCCATAAATATTTAGAAAGTGGCTAATGGAATCCAAAGCTTATTAGCCATTTTGGTTATTCTTTGGTATTTTTTCATTGTTTTCAGAGTTGGGAAAGAACATCTACACAGTAGCTGGCTTGTAAAGTAAAGCAATGAAATGTAACATCTTATAACAGACTGGACTGAAGGCTGTTACCAGCCCTGGTCTACTGTTTATTATCAAGAAACAGAAACTCAATAATTCCTCTGTAGTCTGCTTAGAGTCAGCGGTGTACCACTTTGTTTTAACATTTGTTTCCTAATTCACTCTACCTCAGTTTCTACTTAATGCAGAAGTCATTTATTCATCCACTGAAACACATTCTAACAGGGTAACGGTTTTTTTTTCAATTTCAAACATAATACAATTCCCAATGTTAGGGCATTTGATAAGCTGTAATAAAGTGTTCTCAGATATGCTGAATGGAAACTGATCCCTGTGATAGAGGTTTTTGGTCCACAGACTGACAGATTGATAGTGTTTTAAGTTGGGAGAATCCTGCTCTGCCCTGACTAAATGTGGATATCCATTCAGCAGGATATGTACACATTTACTAAGAGGGTAACAAAGATGTATTCTGTATCACCAAAACAACATGGGGCCTCATTCACCAAATGTTCTTGAGAACAAATTTAAGAAAAAACTTAGGAACATATTGGTGAATGAGGCCCATTGTTTTCTTTCTTTCGTATGCTTTTCCCAATATTGCTTGATACAATTGTCTTTCCATGAAATAATTTCCATGTTTGTGCAATATATACATTTTCCTTTTATGAAGTGAAACGAAGGGGAATGCTCTACTATAAATGTTTCAGAGATAAGTCATTAGAAGCATAATATTGAATGCAGCATATCGGTTTTTTAACAATTTGTGTGACCACTGGGTGTTTATTAATCACTTAATTTGTGAGCATCTTTTGTGAGTGTTTGTGTTTTTACATACTTAGCAGTTTTTAAGAGATTAGACATGAATGTATTAAGGTTCCTACATGTGCGGAGATTTTTCCATCTTTTATTCAGTACTTGGTTAAAAGACTGAAGACGGATGAAGTGTATAAAATCCCCACTAATGATTTAAGCTCATATCATGTGTCCATCCATCCTCAAATACTGTGCCCAGTGACTGTGGAAACCCAGGCTCATGCAAAAAAGACTTTTCCAGCAATGACTCATCCTGCTTTGGAGAAATATTCTCAGAAATTATGACTATTGAATTGTCAAGTAATCTCTTGAATAAAAACCTTTAAATGCAAATTCCTCTTTAAGCGTTACTTGAAAGTGACTACAAACTGTATCAGGTTTAGGTCTGTGGAGAAAAAAACCTACATTGTGTCATTGCACTTTGGTGACAATGTAGCAATAATTAGCATTCACCTCTGTGCTTTCAGAGGTTTGAACTCACATCATTGCAGATTTTCTCTCTAACATCCTCAGGGATTTGGCTTCATAACTGCGACATCATTGAGGTCCACTGGTCTTTCAAACATACTAAAGTTACACAAACAGGGGTATTGGATTGCATTATATTGTAAGGTCTGATTGACTTTTGTCCACCCCCCTGTACACTATGTCCTCATGAAGTTCTAAATGTACACAGGTTTAAAGAGTTGTGTTCATGTCAGCATACATCCTTGTTTAGCAGATTTATTTTGTTGGCACAAGGTGGTTTCCACTTCCCACACTGTTAACCCACTCTGACCAGTTAACACAACCCCTCTTAGTTGAGCAGATTATCTACAGTGATGTGTTCTCAATAAAATGCACTCAGTCTGATGAGAAGATCATTTGCTGGTCATTTCTTTCAGTTATTACAACAGTTTGACAGAAAATAACATTTATGAACAGTAAAGTACAAAAGCATGGGCACAAAAGACTAGTTGTGACAGAGTCACACGTACCACTGTAAATGTTCTATGGAATAGTTTCTGAGAAATAACATGATTCTTAAGACTTTAATGTGTAAACATTTTATCATTAACCTTGCTGGCTAATAATTATTCACCGATATGCAAACCAACACATTTGACCCTTAGCAGTCTAATACAGCTACATTATTCACAATTCATTGGAAGTAGCTGGTTCATATTCTTTGGATTTGCAGGTCACATCTTCAGATTCTTCAGTGGAATGAATATACAAAGCATTTAAGTTTTTATTGTTGAAATTTTGCTCACATCAGTGATGCCTGGTCAATGAAGGTGGCCAAAGTGATGTCTCGCTGGGACAGCCCCCCACAGTCATGTGTGCTGAGAGTGATCTGGACCTGGGAAGCAAAGGAAAATGGAGCAGAGAAGGGAACAGTGAGTACTACATATGACTAGAACATTATTTTTCTTAAGTGTGTTTGCTTTGGCCAAAATATTCTTTAATGCACATCAGAAAAACTCAAAGTCTCAAATCAGCCAACATCATTATGGCATCTTCCACTCTTGCCTTCCTATTGACATACAGTAAAGGCAAAAAAATATATCTGAAATATCTGTCCCTGCCTCCATCTGCAACATTTTAATTGATAAAAGCAGTTGATGTGAGCGTGTGAAGGCCCTAAAAAGTTGAAAATTAAATCACTGAAAAGTAGCTGAGTATAAGCACAGTGCAGTTGAAATGTAGCCTAGTAACAGTGAAGTCAATTAAAATTATGGTGACCAGACGTCCCCGGTTTTTGGTGACCTGTCCCCGGCTGGATCTGTCCCCGGAAATGTCCCCAGTTTTCACTGTGACTGACAGACCCAACATTAGAATGAAAGAAAGAAAACTCTGACCAAACGGAGCCGATCGAGCAGCGCTGCTCAGAGCTCAGATGTTTTAGTTTTTACCATGCTAAAATCACTGATTATTTACATGGAGTTTGGAGATATGCCTCTATGCTAAAATCACTGATTATTTACATGGAGTCTGGTGGACTTTTATGTTTTAAAAAAGGATCTTAATCTTTAACAGACAGGTCAGCCTCCTTAGAAATCCTTTCCATAATGTTGTCAGACACTTAGAATATGAATCTGAGTCTGTCAGCAGCAAAACGTGCACTTTATGACCGTAAATACAAGCTGGACAATTATCCCATTAACTTCCATTGTTGCTTGTTTCTCTGCTGCCGACTGCAGCGATCTCGTTTCATACTGCATCAATGTCAAAGGAAAATCTTTCCTCAATAGTTTATATTGTATTTGATATTCAATGAGCTGTTGCAGAAACAAGCCTGAGCAATAAAGCAAAAGCTGTCAGATAAATGTAGTTCAGTAACATTACAACATTCCCCTCTGAGGTGTATGGAGTAGCAGCAGGGGTGAGTCTAGGATCAGACCTTTAGGGGGGCTCAGCCCCTAATGAGAATGGGGCCTACATGAAATGTTATCATGTTTACATTATGCATAAATATCTGCACACCCATTACTCTCTGTGAAATATCTCACAAACTCTTCACTTAACACATGCATCAGTACAACAAGCGGTTCCCGAGTAATCCGGTTTTGAAATTGCAACAAATCTTTTATATGGTCTCCAAAATTATAATGTATTCTCATGTGAACTATTTATGTCTTAACAGACAATTTAGTAAATTTCTTAGCCAGTGTATCCCACCATAATGGTTATTATATTGCCAGATTCCAGACAATCCCACTTCTTTATATATCCCACTTACAAATATGAATATATATTTCTACTGGTAAGCTTCCTAGTGACATTAATGCAAAAATATGAAGAAAAACCAATTCCACCTGTGTGTGCATGGTTAAAATTCTGAAGTGCAAACTAGTTCAGGCTAACATAACAAATATTTCCATCCATAGATAAGAACAATCAAGTCTAACCTCTGAATTACTTTTCAAAGTGCACCAGATTGATAGCCTGGCTCCGCCCTCCTATGTACTTTTGCTCAATTTTCATTTTCCTTCAGCACACCGTCTGGGTTTGCGGTATATTTGCGGGCTTTCTCCGGCCAAATAATACGTGGTCCAATCAGCGAACAGAGGGAGGGGCTGAGGAGGAGGGAGGGGCGAGCTAGTCTCGTTTTGTTTGAAAATACTTTGAACGGCAACAAGAAGTAACGTCACCCAACATCGCTTAGAGCACCTTTTAAATCGACAGGCCCATGGACCCCCCTTGTGATGCCCCTTGGGCTGTGTCCCCAGTTTTAAGTTTTACAAAGATAAAAACATGACCCGTTTCGGAGGTATTTACGCTTCTGAGCTCAAAATGTCCCCGGATTTTGTCTGAGATATCTGGTCACCTTAATTAAAATGTCAGTTAACTTAGCATAATTAAAAATGTCTGAAATACAAACTGTAAAGAAGATATAAAGTATAAAGAAATAATAATGATGTGCCTATATATAGAGGTAGTCTAGGGTCTCTCATCCAACAAAAGTTGAAATATAACGTATTGTCACTTCACTTGATATCGAACATGTTCGCAAATAGATGCCAATCAGACACGGAACAACGTTAGCATTCACTTGGGGTCGTGTTTCTGTCTACTTGTTGAATGTAAGTCTAGCATTCACTCTCTTTTATCTCTGTTTTAGTCTCCACGACTCTTAAACAAAATGTCTGGCTCTTTAGCTGCTAAATGCGACAGTATTGTCACCAGCTAGCTAGCTGTGTCTGTCTGCCTTATGGTGCTGAACAGCGTAACAGTAACTCCTTTTATTGAGCTTTTTTTGGCCAAAAAAAACAAACAAACCGTAAAAGTGAACCCAGTCAAGTTTGGGCCTTTGCCTGCTGTTAGCTGAAAAACAGACATCTGCATTTTTGCAAGGAAAATTACGTTTCAGAAACACACCCTTTCTCGAGGCGATGTCTCACTAGCTTAGAACTAGCTAAACACCTGTGTGAGCTTGGACGTTTTGAGACAGCAGGGAGTGGCGTTGAATCAGCCAACTTCAATTAGGACAGTGCTTTGAAAACGGAGCATCTCTGTCAACGTGTTTAATCATGTTATCAAAAAACTGCAACCACCCTAAGGGTTGTAATGCAATTTACATGAGTCATAATTAGTCTTTTATACCTTGTTATAGACATTGAACCACTCAGGATGATGGTCCATCTTCTCTGCTTGTAAAGCCACTCTGGACATGAAACCAAAAGCCTGAAAGAAAAATAAATCATATACATAACGTACAGCAGTTGCTTGTTATGTGGATTTGTGAGTTTTGCAGTAAGCAATGATATATTAGAAACCTGATTGAAGTCTTTAAAAAGAAACTCTTTGTAAATAGCGTCCCGTCCCACAACCTCCACCCACTGAGCGTTGCGTAGCAGGGGGAGTAGGTGGGCCCTCTCCTCCTCAGTCAGACCCTGAATTTTACCAGCCTGGTGGGAAAGAACAGAGGTAACAGTACAGCCGATCTGAGAGGGGCAGTTTCCCAAACACTAAATGTGATTGGTTACACAGGATCCCATCTGGAAACAATGAGAGGTTGCATTCCTGGTTTGAAAAACTAGCTGGGTCAAAAGGTATGTGGTGGGGGGAGGGGGTGGGGCTCCCTTTTGGCAACTCAGTTCCTAATCTTGACATGTGATGCACAGTCACAGGGATTTAAAGTTACTCGTTTCTCGTTTCATTTCGCCGTTACAACCCTGACTCCAAATCTAAACTGCATTGTCAATATTTCACAACATTCCCCAAATAGATTGCTGCTTTTATTTCACAATCAAGAGGGGACTTTTGCATCCTTTGTCCCCAGATGATCCATCGTACTCATAAACCAGAGCAAACAGATGTCATGATCACGGCCTGAAACAGAGCAATGACATCAACGGGTATCATAGCAACACTCTAATCAGATGACAGAATGGGCAGCACACAGACAATATCCACTGGCTTTATCCTCGTCTATCTCATGCGGTGGCTAAATGCATACATAAAGACAGGAGAAGGTGCCTTTGTCAGTCTAGTCCCTGCAGAATTATATGTACACATAGAAGACTTTGAATCAAATTAATCTATCTGTATTTGTCAGTCTGCCATCAAACATTATCTAGGGGAGTTTTAGACTTTGAGAGTGACTAAATGGCAACAGGTGTGTGAGGTGAAAAGCAGCCCTGTGTGGCAAACTGGACACACTGTAGAGAGGTTGTGTACTTACCATGTTTGCAGAGTGTCTTGATGCACAGAAGAGGTTCAGCTCCAGCTCCAGCTCCCTGTTGCACAAAGTGACTGGAATGACTCCAATCTGACACAGAGCCGTAGGTCCTGCTTGGCTGCCCCTGCAGAAGCCTGAGCAGAAATCATCACTGCTCATAGGCTACTCTGCACATGTCAGCATGGGTTTAATCATAAACCGTAATCTGTTGCACAAGGCATGCATGAAGCCAGCTATTGTAGCAGGATTCAGCAAACACTGCTGTACTGGCAGTGTTTGCTGTGTATTGAAAGGTGAAAGATACTGTCCCTCTTATACACTGTTTAATAATCTTTTCTATAATATATATGCACACATATTAAACATAGACTTAAACTTCAAAATAATAGAACACTGTTAACGATGTCTCTATTCAACAGGACTGCAGATTTTAAAGCAAGCGCAGCTCTTCAGCTGGCTGGAGTTCATGTCAAAGGTTAATGAGTTGCTCCTGCGAGATGGCCCCGGTGAACTCATCTGTCACGGCAAACGCTCAGGGAAATAATCTGGTTAATGAAATGAGGATAGGGAGAGGATGTGGCAAGTGATCAGCATTTAACAGTTGGCTGGGTGGGGAAATGAGAACAGTGCTTCAGTGTTTTAGTTAGAAAGGAAGGAAAGGCGCAATTTAGAACAAAACCATTAGATTGGAGTCCAAATGAAATGTGTTCGGACAGAAATATCACCAACAGATGTATTTTGTAACAGTTTTAGATGTGTAGGTATGCACTGGAGTGTGTTGAACTGATCTGCAATTTGTGTTGGTATGTAGTTGGTACCAGTGCATTTTGTTAGTGTCTGATTGTGTCCTTCAATATAAATGCATTTTGACAGATGAGGACAAATGGCTTAGTTGGTGGACATTGAAAGACATGGCCAAACACCCACATCCTATCACCTACATCAAGCTTAGATAAGGAGTATGATGTTAGTGTGTAATAGATCTTAAATGTGTAGAACCACTAGAGCCCGACGATAAAGGATTTTTAAAGCCGATACCGATACAAATATTTGGTTAATAAAAAATCTGATCCGATATATATTTAAAAATAAATAAATCCAGAAACACGTAACAAAACTTAAACAGATTTCCCTAACATTAGTTATTTGTAGTTATTCATGAGTTATCACTAAAATAATATGATAATTTGTTTTATTGTCACAACAGAACAGAGGAACATCAAAATATATTAAAGTTCTGAGGAATAAAATATATAAACATGCAAACTAAAGATATGAAACCTAAAGTCCTTTGAACAAAAACACAAAGATAAAAAAAATTAAATGCCTTACATAGATCAGTATTTCTTTTCATTTTCAAGTATCTGCCATTACAGCAACACATTAAGGTTACATTCTTGTAAATAAATTGAACATATCAGTGACATCACTAGGTAATATCCTGAGCAGTCTCTGCTAGGGAAGAAGGTACCTGATACACCAGGCCTCTGAGAGGCTCAGGGAGAGCTTCTCCCCTCAGGCCTCTAGGATCCTAAATGAGGACTCTGCCTAAGATTGTCCCCTACGATTTCATATGACAAATAACATTCATTTATTGATTGATTTATAGTTAATAACTGATACATATGGTTATGTGAAAACATCAACTGGCTGTTTTTGTTACTTTAGTGCTTGATATTTCTCCGTCAACTTTGTCTTCTTTTGTTTTTATCTCCAGAACACATCTGTCAAAATAGGTCTGACCTGATGTAAGGAAGTTGATTGTGCAGAATTGTGCAGATGAACAAAAGTTGAAGAAAAGAAACGGCGTGGCCTCATTTTAACTTAAAGGTATAGAAAAAAAGAAATCCAAGGCACTCTTCAAAATGATTTAAAAAGCCTTTATTTTACTAACTATTTCATAATATAAATTGTATGAGACATAGGGAGAATCAACCTTTTATGAAATAGCCAGTAAAATCAAGGCTTTTTAAATAGTGCTGAAGAAGAGTGCCTTGGATTTCTTTTTTTTCTATAATTCATTGAATTCCAACCCCAAAGGGCACCTTCTAACATCTGACTGAATTTCCTGAGCACCCTGGACTTTTTTGTCTAACTTTAAGGTATGTTCAAATTTGATGTAGGATTAGAGCTGTACATTGGTTCAAATAGATTTTGCATTATTTTTTGTAAAAGACTAGAGGTACATAAAGTCAAGCAATATTTATTTAAGAAGCAATAAATTAAATGTAAAAACATGTATAATTTTGAATAAAATCAACAACCCTATAATCCTACTTAATTATACAATTCTATTAATGTATAGTCCATCGTATGGGATTATTAATGATCACAATCCCATATAAGGCGTGCAATGCATCCTGGCACATGTAGTCACAGCTGCCACGGCGCCACAAACACGCTGCCCTTTGACCGCTTTTTATATTGATGCGAGTGTCATAAAGATGAGCTGTGGAAGTGGCTGTTTTCAAGTAACAACATGGAGCCCCGGAGACCGCTATACGCAAGTCTAACTTTGTTAATCCTTGTTACCAGCAGTCATGGAGGGCACTTAAAATCCGGTGAGTCTTCTAAGATTCATTAGTGGTAGATCCTGTGGTGGATCATTCTGGTGTTCAGTCAGTCTAAAGTGTTCCTGAAATGACGATTGGACAGGAGGATTCTACAAAATGTTCTTAATGTCAATCCAAAAAAATATGTGTACTCTTTTTAGATTCTTGTGATAATCAATGCTTGGTCTCCATAATCGAGGTCAACATTTCATTATGACAAATTGACTTCAGTAGCATGAGAACTACCTCAGTCAATATTATCAGTGTTATGATCTGGATAATGATAATGATCTGTTACACCCTGCTGCTTTTATATTTATGATGTACAAAACACTTTGTGTACACCATAAATCAGTGCTGCTCTAAATCTATTCAGGGCCCACTCTAAAAATGGACCAGGCTTTGTTAACATTTCATAACCAGCTGACGGAAGAAGTGCAGGTGTTCTACACGTCAGATTCCTGCTACAAGGTAAATAATGCTGTATACTGTCCGTCTCTGTCTGTGTCTTCCCTCTGTCTGTCTGTCCAGGTTGTCCGAGATTCCAGTCAAGATATAACTGTTTCTCACCCAAATCTTTTTGGTCACTAAGGTTACAGGGTTGCTCCAGTTATTTAGCACTGGAACCTTCTGAAGTTGTGGGACTCACACTAGAAATATACAAATAAATAAACAGAATAAAATGCTCAGAATCAGTGATATCCTGACTAGTATGAGGCCCTATTCACGCTTTTGCTACGCTTGCACCTCCCGTCCAGATACTACATTGTTCCGAGCCCCTAAATCAGAGACATTAAACACTGATGATCCTGTTTTAAAGACACTGCGTGTCTTAGGTAGGTTTACGTACCTTTTCAGTAACAGTTCCACCTGGTCGTCGATCCAAGCAGATACATTCCCGGTTCTTATTTTACAGAATTGTTGTTTGCAAGTATTTTCTGTATGTGCCAGGATGCAGTGTGTGCAGGAAACTCTTTTCTAACCTCTATACCAGTAATTCCCAACTTTTTTGACACATGCATATCCACTTGCAAACCAATGTCTCATGTCATGGTCTTACTGTGCACATGAGCTTTTATCAGTTCTACTAAAGAGTCATTTTTTTGTTGTTGATTTTTTTTAGTTTTTTAGAGACCTGAGGAAAGGAGGATCCCTGTATTTCACAAAGAAAAAGCTGTAATTATAGGAAAGACAACAAAAATAATCTAATTTTGCATAAGAGAAATACTCATTGGCCATTTTCACCATATGTAGATAGTCTTTTTTTTTTTTTACAATTTCTTTCCTTTTTTCTGTTTTGTAATCCTTATTTTTCACACTAATCTTTTAGAACGCCGCATTGCATTTCATTACATATATTACTGGTGTATCTGACAAATAAACCTACGAATCTTTGAATCCTTTAATCATCATGACCTCATCAGATTTCATTTGCCTCCTTTGAGTGTAGAGTACATTAAGTCAGTGTTTCACCTGTTTTGACTTCTCAGTGTGTGTACCAGCATTTGGTTACTGTGAAGCCCAACAACAACAATGCATCTGCGGTGATCAGCACTAAATTCCCTCTGACTCTGCAAGTGGAATGGACCAGGAATGTAACTCTTTGCAGGTAACAAGTTTAACGTTCTAACAAAGCATCAATAAAATCAAACCAGCTGTTAATGTCCCCACAATCCCCAGAGGGGGAAAATGCTGATTTGTTTCCTGTTTACTCATATTAACTGCCTGTGGGAGTGTATTGTGCTTGTTGCCAGCCAGCCATGATATAGTGTGGTGGCATCCAATGATTACATCAGCAGTCTGCGAGATTATTTACAGGGCTGGGGGAGTAATCCTGACTTGCTTTCTAGACCTGAGTGATGCCCTCCCTTAAACTACCTCCCCAGGTATTGATCTGGAGCCTTTTTGGGGTTAACAAGACCTGACATTTCAATATTGATGAAAAGGGCTCATTAAAGGTTCAAAGCTGTCCTGTGGAAACCTCAGCGGGGATGTCAACTAAAGGAGACAGTCGAAATATGTATAAACAATCAGGACTGACAAGACACCAGGGCAGAGTTTTCCATTTGGGGGTCACCTGTAAACACGGTGCCAGAGATTGGGTTGCAACATGACAAGCCCCTGGTGGTGCTTTTTCTTGCCCTCTCAGAGGTCTGATCTTGGATTCCTAGATCAATGCTGAGGTCTCTAACCAGACTGTGCTGCTATTGATTTCCTTTTCCCCTTTGAAAAATGCTCCAAGTGATAGCTAGTATGTCATCCCAACAGTCGATCAATATAAGCGTGTAATGCATGTTTTTGGGGGCCTGAAACTGGAGCTGCTGAGAGGACAGGGTTATGTCTGCAGACACTAGGTGGTGCTCCTGAGCTTCATAGGTGTTGATCAAAAACCATCAGGAAATATATTTTTTTATATATATATATAGTCAGGAAACAGAAGAAAACAGCAGCAAGTGCATGGAAAAGTAATTTAATATATGCTTCTAAGGAAATATAATTTCAAATGGGATCAAATAAAAACAACCTGCAGTTGGATGTGCTTTTAAGTGTCTCAATATTTCACTGTTTTGACTGCAGTTGGAGTCAGACATATGGAGAAGGTGGTCATTACTCTGTTTGGATCCAGATGTCTGAGGCTGCCAGTAACCCCAGCTGCACCAATGCTGTCGATAAAAGACCAAACAATGTACACCTGCGTGAGTACACACAACCTTGATGAAGAATACCGGATGATGCCGTTACGTCATCAGTTACACAGTTTTGAATAGCAGACTGAGAGTGAACCCGCTTGCTGTGGTGGGACCATGCGACAGTGAAAGAACCCGTGTCCACCGTCAGGCCCTATCTTTGATCCACTCTCTACTTAATTGAGTCAGCAAAGAGAAGAATCACTTGGCTTGTCCACATCTACTGAGCAACAATACTCATCCATCTCCTGGGACATGATGTGTATTGATCAGATAAGATGTGCTTTCTTAAAAAGGAATAAAAGAAAGGCTTTTCTGTTTGTTTTGAAGGCCATGCTCTGCGCGTGGAGGATTGTGGGTAATACATTAGGGAGTGTGGAAGGATTAGGGCGTAATGGGATTTTGAAAGCGTCTCTCTCCATAATGTACACTCTACTTAACAGTTATACAGATTATGTTGTAGATCAGACTTTTAAGGCCAAGTAGCCATTATCCAAGCAGATCTATGGTCAGTGTGACGGCACCCTTCACAGTATGATGAGCTTCCATTAGCTCTGCAGACCAGTGATTACACAAACTCCCCAAAGGACTTGCTCAGCTTAAGTAATGGTCTGGTCAGCAGCTCAAGACAGGTTAGAGTTGCCCTGCTAGGAAATTTCAAAGTTTACTTCAGCGCCTCAGATTGATCAGGCGTGATGCTTCATGAGATCATTTGATGGGTGCGGTATGTTTCTGTGCAGCTACTATCAGATCTACCCTTTAATCATGTTAGTAGTGTATTCTGCATTGTACCACAAACCACAAGTCACCTTCTGAGGCCTTAATTCTCACAAAGAAATCGAGAATATCGACTGCCATCAAGTGTTTGTTTGACTTTAGCAGACGTATCGCTGAACTGAGCTGAACTTAATCTAGCTGTTTTGAAATGCGTCTATTCATTTTCTATTTATGCACCTAACTCATAGAGCGAGCATGGCTGTGTGTCGTTTCACTTTATGTGCTGAGAGCTTTATGGTGTTTTTATGAGTGGACAGCAGAGATGCCAGGACTTTCCCGAGGCGATTAAGTGACCACTCTTTGTTCAGAGTGGATGTCATATTGTGGATTCAAGCTCAGGTTAAAATAGCTTCTTTTTGTTTGTTTTTCCACTAAAGACAAACATGTTGCGTACTGCCCCTTTATTTCCTGTGCTTTGACGCAAGAAGACTGATATCTGATATTTCCTGGTATCTCCTGAGCCTGTGTTATAGCTTTGTAATCAGTTGCACAGCTGTAAAATTTCTGCTGGTGCTGATGGGTAAGCAATAATGTATAAGAAGGTCAAATTTGTTTAAGTGGTATTCAGCATAATTTTTCTTGCATTAACTTCTATCGACATACCCCTTCTGTCTCAAACAATGAATCCATAAGTGTTATCCCAATCTTTGTTCTATGATCTGGGTAGATTTCATTGTTTTGTTGGCAATAAAAGACACCACAGCTGCAGTATTTGTGCCCTCTCGTACTGTTAAACCCATTCTTGACCTCCAGTTAGATCCTATTCTGATAGAGATGTACACTAAAGCTCCTTACATGGACTACTTGACAGAAAGACTATGACGGAAGGTGGTACAGTCTGATTACAGTGTCCATTTGTAAACATTTCCTTTTCTTATTTTCTAGCTCTTCTGGTGGGAGCTCTGTCTCTGGCCGTAATCTCTCTCTTATGCGTTGTAGCACCCTACATCTACAGGTACCTACAGTATATGTGTTTTACATCAGCCATAATGAAAATACATCCTGCATTCAGAACTCCTCCATCAGAACCAGGTAGCTCAAACTTATTGTCCCTTTAACAGGAGACGTTGTACGTCAAAATGTATTAAGACCATTTGCTGCCAAGGCCCACAGTACTCAGTGGATAATGTAAGTAAAATGCTTCTTCTAATGAATGCATTAGATTCTTAATAAATGCAATGTGGACACAGATGAGTGATTTGATTGATTGATTAAATTTAAATCAATGATAAACCATTCTAATGATTGCTAAAGTGGCTTTCAACATTATCAACATTACAATTTTGAGATACTAATCTCAATATTTTCAACTGAACCAATAAAACCATAATTTTATTCATGAATAATGTGCATATGAGAAAAAGGTATGGAAACCTTTTGTTTGAAAAATATATTTTTTGTTTGTTTCCTTAACTCTTGGATTTTCCTAGAATAACTGCATCACCTTTATTTATTCACTGCAGAAGCTTTATGCTTTCTTTGTAATCATAAACATAAAAATTGCCTTAATCCAACAGTAACATTGCATTATTTCTATTGGCTAACTATGCAGCACAAGATGCATACCAAAATTGCTCTGAGACTCCATCAAGACGATTGGGAGACACTAATGGAATGATTGATACAAATGTTAGCAGAGCCAATTGTACAGCAGACTTACATGGAAGCGACAGAGCATTGTATCTGTCCAATGATCTTGCTTGATGGCAAAAGCTGCTGTGTAATTCTGGTGAGCATGAATGGCTCCACTCATTCTTCCAAGCAAGATGTCTCTGTCTTCCATATGCTGTCTGGATGGCATGCAGATCCATCATCACATATTAGTGCTGGTGTCTTCCTGCTCTGGCTCTTCAAACTGCTGCATGGAGGCCAGCGAGTTAGGCTAATCCAACTGAAAGGGCAATAGGCCAGAGTCATCTCAATGCTGCCTTCACAGAGAGAGGGAAAAAGAGGCGCCGACACAGCACAGAGGATGACCTACGATAGAAAGATGGCCAACATCATTTTAAAGAGTTCTGACCCATATGGCAATTGGATTTTTGGTTTTGTCAACATTTTTACAGGAGAATTATAGTTATGTAAAATGTTCAAACAAGTTTGCATTACATTACATATACTCTATACTGTATATTTTGTGGTTGCTACAAGTATATGTGTTCCCACTTTATGTATTTTTAAATGTGTCTCCTTCAACCTTTCCACTTTTTTGGCTAAACAGTGACCAGACCTATAACTTCAAAACTTTGCCCGTCTGTCCCTCTGTCACTGAGTCACTGAGTAATGGAGTTGGGCGCCACAACGGTCAAACACCTGCCCACAATAGTACTATTATTTTCCCTAGGTAACAGCACATAGACACCCAGTGTACACACAAAAAGCAACACCCAATGTCTGATTTTTCAACATATTCCACACTAAAAGGCTTCTACACTACACATTGTGAAGAAAGGAAAAAGTATCTATAAAATGGAACCATCTGAAAGTAAGAAAGCAAGAAAACGGTGCCAGTGGAACTTAAGTTTCACCGTTAAAGGTTGGGGGGTGTGGCCTCGACCAACTGTCACTTTGCTCATTTGAAAGCCATGATGTCTCTCTCTCATGAGTGGGCCAAATTCTCTGGGCAGGTAAAGCAGAGAAAGGGGAGGTAACCTTGCTCCTTATGACCTCATAAGGGGCAAGATTCCAGATATAATAATGTAGATATACTGTATAATAATATCTACATTCACATTAAAGATACCACCACTGACTATCCATATAACAATTAGGCCACAATTAGGCACATTGACCATACACGCTCCAGCTACAGTTGTGTTCAGAATAATAGTAGTGTGGTTAAAAAAGTGAATAATGCTGAAAATCCTTAGAATGGCTTTTCATTCCATATTATCAGTGCATTAGGAACACTGCACCTTCAATTCCAAATCAAAATATGACCAAAATTGATCAATTTTATGTTATTACCTTCTGCAGTATTTGCATTTTTCTTTACAAACTCAAATATTTACTGTATAAACTGAAACAAATGTCTCAAGGTTAGCTTTACTTTGAATCACTGAACTAATATTCAGTTGCATAACCATTATTTCTGAGAACTGCTTCACATCTGTGTTGCATGGAGTCAACCAACTTCTGGCACCTGTGAACAGGTATTCTAGGCCATTGAACTACATTCCACAATTCCGCTGCATTACTGGGTTTTGCCTCAGAAACAGCATTTTTGATGTCACCCCACAAGTGTTCTATGGGATTGAGGTCTGGGGATTGGACTGGCCACTCCATAACATCAATCTTGTTCATCTGGAACCAAGACTTTGCTCGCTTACTGGTGTGTTTTGGGTCATTGTCTTGTTGAAAGACCCATTTCAAAGGCATTTCCTCTTCAGCATAAGGCAACATGACCTCTTCAAGTATTTTGATGTATTGAAACTGATCCATGATATGTGATAATTAGGCCCAACACCACAGTATGAGAAACATCCCCATAACATGGTTTTTGCACCACCATGCTTTACTGTCTTCACAGTGTACTGTGGCTTGAATTGAGTGCATGGGGGTCGTCGGACAAACTGCCTGCGGCCCCTAGACACAGAAAGCACAAATTTTGCTCTCATCAGTTCAGAATGTTGCGGCATTTCTCCTTTGGCCTGTCAATGTGTCCTTTGGCCAATTTCAACCTATTCAGTACATGTCTTTTTTTCAGCAATGGGGCTTTGCTGGGTGGCTTCTAGCTGATAGCTTAGCGTCACATAGCCTTCTTCTGATTGTAACAGTACTCACAGGTAACTTTAAGTCTTCCTTCATTTTCCTGGAGCTTATCATTGGTTGAGCCTTTGCCATTTTAGCTATTCTTCAATCCATTTGAATGGTAGTTGACCTTTTTTCCCACGTCGTTCAGGTTTTGGATGCTATTTCAAGGCATTTAAAATCATTTTTTCTGAGCAGCTCATAATTTTCTACACTTCTTTATATGTTTTCCCCTCTCCAATCAACTTTTTAATCAAAGTCCACAACATTTGCTTCCTTCCTTCCTTAAATATGGGCCATAATTGACACCTGTTTCTCCACAGAATCAATCACCTCACTAATTGAACACACCACTGCTATTATTTTGAACATGCCCCTTTCAATTACAGATTCAATTACACAGAATGAGCAGCATGCATGTCATGACTGTTGGGTCTGTTGATTTTCTATGACTATACAACACTTACTAGTAAATTATTTGCCATGTAGAAATATCACCAAAATATGTGAATTTTGAGGTTAGTATGTTGGACTGCTATTATTTTGAACACAACTGTATATACTAGGTTTCCACCTAGTCTGGTTAATCTGAAAGTTAAAGTACAGAGGGTACAACATAATGTGACCACTTCAAGAGAGATAACTTTATTACAACATAATAATTATGAATCACTGCTACAGAAGAAGCTCATTTCAAGCGTAATGCCAATTAGTAGAAGTTATTAAAAGAGGTCTTTTAATCAGCACTTAGCACCAATATTTAAGCATTCAATGCAACATGAGACAACAAAGAAGGCTTTAAGAGACAACAAAGAAACAAATTATATAGAATTATCACTTGTGTCTGTAGTTACTACAGAGCATTGTAACGTTTTACACTTTGTTCCACTGCCCCCAATTGGCCAAAAAAACTGTTAATATTGCTTTAATACATTAAACTGAATGGTCTTGAAAAGTCTAACAAAAAGAGAAATAGCAGTCACAAGTTGAACCAACAGGGATTCAACAAATATATACAGAATATTTATATTATACACATACAGTAAGTTAACAAATTTTGCTACCTTTTCAAACAACCTTGTATAGCCTTGTATAGACATTAGTTATTCTACCCTCTAATTGTTTCTACAGGATGGAGCACAGGCTTGTGAAGTTGAACACAACACCGCTAAAGCTAAACCAACACGTCTGCGCTCACTGGATACTTTCCGAGGGTATGTACGTCAACCATCTTGTTTATCAGTCTATCACCACATGCAGCCAGTTTACATGCAGATTTTTTGGAGCAGTCTGAGTCTGGCATGATGAAGAGCTACAGACCCAGTATAATGAATAATTACATGGGTCACAGTCAGGCCACATTCTCCCCCAAGCTTTTGTTATCAGGCGGTATAGCTTTGGGCATTATTTCTGATACAAGTGCGTTTGGAACAGTGTGTTTCTGTTGGACAGGAGTGATGCATGTGATTGAATCTGGGCTCCCTGCTAGCCTTAATTGCGGCCTGGGGGTAGACACAAAGCAAGCCTCTCTGGAAACAGGATGCTGGTGTGGCTTTGACCTCCCCCTTGCCAAATAATTGATGTAATAATACGGTCAACATATCAGCACACATCCACACAGCCATAGATCTCCTGCCAAAATGGAGAGCGAGAGGAAATCCAGCAGCACAGAGGCAACATCCAGCAGACAATTGGCATCTTCTTCATCTGTGGCTTCCCAGTCCATCTGAAACCACCGTGCATATGTGCTGAAATACCACATAGTTTTATTTAGTTTGAGAACTGAATTGGTTGAGTACACACTACGCTACATTTGGATTCTAATTTCCCTTCAGTTACACTGCCTGCCACAGTCCTCCCAATCTTATTAGCTGAAATATTGCTCTGTGGTTACAGATACTTGTTACATATTGATGTCCTGATAGGTAATACTGGAAAATTCTTATACCTGACAACACACTTAATCAAACTGTGACTCAGCGCTCAAGATTAACGCTGCATGCGCCTCCTCGGCCCTGTGACTTATGATCCATACTCCCTGATAAGTAACAACTTTCTGCAGAGAACAGACACATCATCTACCATAAATGCTGAGACATTTCTGAAAGTAAAAGGATTTTTTTCTGAGCTGAAAGGTTTTTCTGATCATTGCTCAGGCTGCGCTGACATGATATACAGAGAACAGTAGAAGTATGGTTGCACGTTAATTTTTCTAAAAGGATTTGGATTTTAATCTTGTGCCTTACTGCTGAAAGCCTGTCGCCGGTTTCCTTACTGTTGAAAATTGCACCGTCAGTAGTTAGCAGTGCCATACAACAGAGAGGGAACAACTATTCTCAGTTCCATTTAACACCAGGTGGCTGACTCATTCTGTACCTTATTTTGACTAAGCTTCAATTTCTCCTCCGATTCAGTTTCAGATATGCTCTGATGTTTAGCCACAAAAAAAAAAACCTTGGCATTTCAACTCAAGTAGTAATATATTATGGCTAGATTGGATGTGTATTTGATATGGCCAGCACAGTAGGTAACTCAATACTCTGCAGCGATAGAGTGTAACTATCCATTTGCAACGGGGGGATGTATGAAGCTTACACTCGTAATTGGTAATGCATTTACAGTGATTCAAATCAAAGAAGTCCATAAGTGTTTCTCAGCGAGTCATAACCAGTTGTCATTGCTGCAAGAAAGACCCGTATATATGGAATGAGTTAACTATAAATCACAAATGCTGATTCCCAGGAATGAATTAAGTCTATTACTGAAGTGACAAATGTTCAATGAAGAGCTCCACAGGGTAATTTACAACTTCAACCTGATTAGGAACCAAGTAACACGCCTGTGGTGTTTCAAACTGGACATTATCTGCTATTAACTTACAGTGGGGTAAAAATTTGTATTAATGTGCATAAAGGTGCCAAGAAAAGATGGAAAAATCTCCAAAAGGCATCAAATGACAGATTAGACTTTCGTATGTCACAAAAAGTTAGATTTCATTTACATTTTCAAAATAACAGAAAACAAAACAATGGCGTCTGCAAAAGTTTGCGCACCCTGCAGAGTTAATACCTTGTACTGCCCCCTTTGGCAAGTATCACAGCTTGGAAACGTGTCTTGTAGCCAGCCAAGAGTCTTTTGATTCTTGTTTGAGGTATCTTCGTCAATTCTTCCTTCCAAATGTCTTCCAGTTCTTTGAAATTTCTGGGTCTGTCACACACTGCTTTTTTAAGGTCTATCCATAGATTTTCAATTATGTTGAGGTTAGAGGTTCAGAGGTTGGACCAAGTGGACAGAGGTTCTTTTCATTAAATTCTGTGCCCTTTCTTCTCCAAACATACCTTTGCATCCAAAAAGTTCTATTTTAACCGCATCAGTCCACAGAACTTGTTCCATCAATGCATCAGGCTTGTCTATATGTTCATTTGAAAACTACAAACGCAGATTTTTGTGGTGGGGACGTAGAAGAGGTTTTATTCTGATGACTCTTCCATGACCATTCCACTCTTCCATAGTGGAATGGTGTAGCACAACTCCAGTGTCTGCCAGGTCTTTCTGGATGGATCGTGCAGTCAAACATGGGTTTGGACTTGCTTTTCTCACAATCCTGCGAGCTGTTGTCTTGGTCTTCCAGATCTTGCTTTAACTTCCACTGTTCCTTATGACTGCCATTTCTTATACATTCCGATTGGTATCTGAAACCGCTTTGCTATCTTCTTATAGCCTTCTCCTGCTTTGTGAGCGTCAACTATTTTCAGTTTTCTAGACAACTGCTCAGAAGAAGCCATGGTGCTGATTGTTGGGGCAAGGTCAGATGAGTCTGGGCATTTAAAACCTTAAGATTGACATCACCTGGTCTTTCCAGACAATGATTGAGAACAATCCAGGACGCTGTCAGGTCTCAGCTTTCCAAAGGGGGCGGTGCATGCTAGAAACTCTGCAGATGCAATTTTTTTGTTTTCTGTTATTTTGAAAGTGGAAATGATGGAAATAAAATCTAACTTTTTTTGACATATTATACGAATGTCTAATCTGTCATTTGGGTTTCCATCTTTTCTTGGCTTCTTTATGCACATTAATACAAATTTTGACCTGGGGTGCCCAAAATTTCGAGCCCCACTGTAATTACAACATAAAGCAAAGTGATAGTCCACATCATAATATTAAGCACAAGTTACTTAGTTTTCCTTAATCATAATGGGCAGGCAGTACTGACACACGTGTGTGGCATTTGTAATGTAACGTGCCTAAAATGGAGTTCTCTCTCACGATCAGACACCAAAAGTGGATTTAAAAAAGATGGCCAATAAGCGCTGATATTGCAGGGATTTTCACCGGGTCTCATCTGGCAAGTGATTTACCTCCGTCTTGTCACTATGGCGACTAATGGATTTGTTCGTCAAAATTTAAATGATAGCCTGCATATGTGTGTGTGTGTGCTTGTGTTTGAGAGAGCGAGTACATGCACACATGCAGCAGGGTTTACTCTACTTTAATAGCCCTTTTGAGATGATAGTGGCTGATTAAAATCTTGTATCAGCAGGTTGGGGCTAAAAGAGCAGTAATGGCTTTGGTTCACCTCTTAATTGAATCTAGGCAGAAAAACAAGAGGAGGCAGAGGTAGATACAGTGCATCTTATCAGAGAGTCTTGTTCTTTAAGGTTGTCCTAATCTTGTTATGGCTCTTAAAGACTCCCATGATAATATTTTTCTTTCTTTTTGATTAAATAAAGCACAAATTAAAAGCATAAATTCAGGTATTTAGGATGGCAAAATGATTGAATTTGCCTCAGAGCAAAACTCTGTAGCTGCTTGAGGGTGCAACCATTTACATTCCCTTGCAAGTTTGTGTTGTGTAATGGCCCCGCCCATTTTCTGACATGCAGTTCAAACACCTCTTTTCCCTCCAGTGTCTGATTCAGTGAAGCACTCCATCACGTGTGCTGTGTTTCAGCAGCTTTGGCCACTACTAAAGTATAAAGTGTATCATATATTAGACGCAAAGTCTTTAGTCAGCACTCCTGCATCGAGGAGATCCAGAGGACAAGTGTTCATTTCCTGAGTGATTCATAATGCTTAGATTGCATTACCGTGCATTTAGAGTGTGACAGAATAAAACGCCCCTCCTCCGCCTCTTTGACTTTAATTCAAATTTTAATATAGTATCAGATGTGTCAGTCATATGGTAAGAAAAGTGTTTGATACTAATGTGTTATGCTATATAATAGTTTTACAAGTTTTAACCCATATTTCCATCATTCACTCTACTGCATGACGGTTAATCCAATTATAACTGATTTACCCAACAGTGAATAATAGTGCTTACTCATTGTAGTGTCTTTGTAGGTTTGCACTGACAGTGATGGTGTTTGTGAACTATGGTGGAGGAGGCTACTGGTTCTTTCAACATGCACCATGGAATGGTTAAGTAAAGTATTATTATTATTATTATAATGGTTAAGTAAAGAAATGCACAATTTCTGCTATTCGAGTAGATTTAATAGCTGAAAGGACCAACGGCTCACAGTGCTCAGTCTGTATTATGGACGGAGGAGATACTTACTGTACGCCTTCTTTCACATTAAGCCAGATATAAAAGGAATGTATGAACTCAAGGCATTTATTCAATGGCAGTGTTCTCCTCATCATGTCTGCATTTTCTGACCTGTTGTCACTAATTATTATAAATGCGGTCTCAGACCAAACATACAGGATGCCATTCCTCATATGAGCCAAATCAAAGGCACAATCCATAGATTTTATTATGTTATTAACAACCAGGGAGGAGACAAGAAGGAAAAGGGATGAGTGTTTAATTGGAAGCTGGCAGAATATGGGAGGAGGGCAGTGAATGAGTAGTACTCACCTTCTGTAGCACTGGTTGTCAAAAGGTTAAAGAATGCTGAGTCCCTTCTCCTGATGTAAATACAAGTTTTTTTAAAAAGCAAAAATCTTGCTAGAACTTTTATGAAATCCATTTCATTGTTTTAGGGTTTTCTCAATTTAAATCTTATAATAGCTTCTTTGCCACATCTACAAGGGTGTATTGATTTCAGGGGTGGTTTGATTAATCTTCTCTTTGATGCTGTCACAGGAGTGTAGACATGTATTCACCTTTTCAAAATGGAAAGCTAATGACTGAAGCAGAGCTTTATGGACATAACAGTGTTCCCAATTTACCTCTTAGTCCTTTTGGATTGCAGAGATTAGAAAAGGGCAAGAACTGTGTGAACTCTGTATAATGGCATCAAATATCTAAGTATCTGTGTCTATTGATATTAATGTATGCCTCTGGATTTTTTGCAGGCCTAACTGTGGGAGATATTGTTATGCCATGGTAGGTACACAGGTACACATATGCACAACTTTGTACAACACTTTATTTAACACTGTAATACTGTCGTTTCTTCCAGGTTTGTGTTTATCATTGGGACTTCAGTGGTGTTGGCTTTCAGATCCATGCAGAGGAGAGGAGTTAGCCGCCAGCAGCTGCTGCGCAAAATCACCTGGAGAACAGTCGTCCTCCTGATGCTCGGCTTCTGCTTTATCAACTACTCTCCAAGAGACGGACCATGTAAGTGCAAAATATGTACAGGAGCGCATAATTGTAAATGGGAAAAATACGTTGTATATGGATGTGCTTGTTCTGTACAGTTAAAACACAGACGCTGGCATGTCTAATAATATGTCCACTTGTTACATGTACAGCACTTTAAATCATTAGCGCCATCAGAGAACATAAAGAGGCTGTTCTCGTGCACCTGTTAGTCAGCAAAATGATGGTAGGTAAAACAAAATGCATTTGTGATTATATTATGTAACATCAAAAAAGTTTGACGCAGATTCCATAAGAAGTATTTTCAATATATTTTTTTAATTATTTTTTAATCCACAGAAAATTAATCAGCGACTATTTTGATAATCGACTAATTGTTTCAGTCATTTAAAAAAAGATAATAAATCTTGTCTTAGCATTTTAGTAAACTGAATATGCTTGGGACAAAACAAGACATTTAAAAAAAGAACAGAACAAGCACATCCTTGTTTAGCTCTCTGTTGTTATATTGATATCTGGATATCCTGCTTTTGCCTTACTTTGTCTGTCAAAGCACTTTGTAAACACAGTTTTTGAAGGTGCTATACAAATAAAGTTATTATCATTAATATTAGCTTGGCTTCAAGGAAATTATCATGAACATTTTTTACCGTTTTATAGACTAAATGAATATTCTACGTATTGAAGAAATGATCAGCAGGCTAATTGATTATGAAAATAATCAATAGCTGCTGCCCTAATGTCATATAAGATAGAAATACTATACAGCTTATATTTAGATGTGTTTAGATCAAGATATGGGATTAAAGCCACAGTTGAAGAGCTGTGTTAGAGTTAAAGGAGGGGAAGCAGGTTGAAAATCCCCATTTCCTCGTCCACCTGGGGATGCACAGGGCTCCCTTCACACATTAGCCATCCCCAGTGCTAATGGACTTTCCTGGGTAGATGTCTGCGTAACTGGGTTAACAACAATATTGTTATTCTTTGTGCAGTCTCAAAATCCAGCACCAGGGGACCTTTAACAGAGGCAGATTGAACAAAAACAACCACTGCGGTAATGGACAATTACAAACAGATAGTGTTACACTTTTCAGCCCCATGCAGCTGCTGAAGGGGCTGCTGCTGGAGCTGATCGTAACAGCACACTGACTTTTACCATAAACTGCAGCTTTGCCCTCCGTCTCCAAGGACGTCCTTCGCAGTTGAGTCGCAGAGTTTGATCTAATAAGAATGAATGGAGTCATATCGGTCATATCAATATGTTAAACAGTTTCAATGTCAGAGAAGAAAGAAGAAGGTGTTAACCTTTTTTAGAAACTATGAGTCATTTCAAATAAACACTGCTACGGTTAGATGTCCAAATCCTCATCAAAGCAGTGACCTCTAAGCTCTAATTTTGGTTTGATTTCATTTTTTATTTTGTCACTTCAATGAAAGACGTACTGTACACACTGCTTTGTTGGTTAGATGGTTGTGAAATCACTTGATTTAATGGATTAAGTTCACATTAGATAAACTCAAATTTCACCAAGATAAAAACATGGCCTTTTCTCTTTTTTATTCTTCAAAGTTGAGAATAAAAAATGAATTCTTAAATGTTGAAGTTTTTGAAATTTAGAAATTCTTTTGCTTAAGGCGACCATGTGTTTCCAAGATATCTCTGACCGTTTGACAGTGTTTAAATCTTTTTGAATGGTGACGAGAAAATATCAGTCAGATGAAGATGAGGTCAGAAAATCTGAGGATGTTCAAATGAGAAATGCCCTCTGTTTGAAAAGTTTTTGGCTCAACTATTTGCTCTACTTTCAGATGGCTTTGTTCCATTCTGCTCACTTGTACATCATCATTATTTTGTTCAAACTATCACTGAAAGTGCTCAGAGATGGGAAGTAGACAGCAGAGCTTTCACTTCTTAAATGTTATTGAACGTCAAAAGGGATCTCAATTTCACAAACAAAAAACCTACATAAGTTGAAAGTGAAACAAGATGCTTCAGTTTCCTGCAGTTCACGTTAAAACGTCTCGTGTTACGTATGTAACCCTTGTTCCCCAAGATAGGGGAATGAGACACTGCGTCGGTTACAGCACTATGGGAACGCCTTAGTGTCGTAACCGACGCAGTTCGAGTTCACCTCGAAGGGGAACGTCTCGGGTTACGTATGTAACCCTTGTTCCCCGAGATAGGGGAACGAGACACTGCGTCGGTTACGACACTATGGGAACGCCTTAGTGTCGTAACCGACGCAGTTCGAGTTCCCCTCGAAGGGGAACGTCTCGGGTTACGTATGTAACCCTTGTTCCCCGAGATAGGGGAACGAGACACTGTGTCGGTTACGACACTAAGGCGTTCCCATAGTGTTGTAACCGACGCAGTTCGAGTTCCCCTCGAAGGGGAACTAAGTGACAATGTTGTGGGTGGACAGATACAGTCAGTTATCTGGGTGGGGGTGTAACTTGTAGATTTAACAAAGATGTCATAAGTAAGAGCTTCCCCTTTTCCTGTGAAAGGAGAGATTTCCGCCCCTTATTTGATTTGTCCGGATCAATGATTGGGATTACATTGTTTTCACAGCACTTTGTGTGGCAAAGAGGTTTTCAATTAAGTAATGTGTAGATTACCATCAATCTCTCAACCATAAACCAATATTTTCCTCCCCAATATGTGGAGACAAAGAGAAAACAGGGAATCTTTGATTAACTTCCCACGTTCGTGACATGTTCGTATCCTGAAGGCTGACACCCAGTGTGCTGTCCATCATGCTCCTTCAGGAAGTAGTACTGTAGTGGAATGATTGAGAAGAGCTTCTCTTGTCCTCTGCTATCAATTTCCTGGTAAATAATTTGTCTTAATCAGCAGGAATAGCTTACGCCACTGAGGTTTATCTGTGCCTGTACCTGAGTTGTATGTAAGCTCATATACTCATCATCGGGTATCAAGGCACGCATGAGTGTTCATGCTGTCTGTTGTTGACTCTGTTTCAGTGTCCTTGTCCTGGCTGAGGATCCCTGGAGTGCTGCAGCGTCTGGGCTTCACCTACTTTGTTCTGTCTCTCCTGCAGACTTTCTGGGGCCTGAAAGAAATCCCACTGAGAGCGGTGAGCAGCACTGTCAAGTTCACTTAAGTCTGTCATTACACACCAGGAAAGTCTTGTCTGAAACAGCACATTTTTAAACGGCTAATTCGCTCTGTGCACCTTGGATTCCTGGGTCCATATTTGACATTAAGTGTTTTTCGTACTGCTGGGATAACATATACCAAAGTAAGTTTCCTGTTGAAAGATGAGCCGTTCTGTACCTGTAGACTATTGAACATTAACAAGATTTGTGTGCTGTGTGATGCAGAATTACTGGTGGAACCCCGTCCAGGATGTGGTCCTTTATTGGCCACAGTGGCTGATTATCATCCTGCTGGAGACTCTGTGGCTTTGCATCACTTTGCTCATGCCTGTACCCAACTGCCCCACGTAAATCCAAGCATCTAACCCAGTCCGATCCACTCATTAATTTTTTTATTTAATTTTTTATTTATTTTATTTCACACGTCATCATTGTATATTCAAACACAATTTCAAGGGGTACAGTGATCATATACAGGACGCATGAAATGGGGCACTCCAAATAAGCTACTAAAAGCTTAATCCACTATACACATATGCTAGAAGTGTAAATCTCTCCATGCTGGGATAATATCCAGTTTGGGCTGTTTCACTGCAGCAAAGGTGTTAGTGTGCACCTTGTGTTGCTGGTGTTATGAACTGCTGTGATTTATGGGTCTGTGGTGGATGCTTCAGAAGGCATAATTAGCCAATCTCAGTCTGTCATGTGCAGAAAGAGGAGCAGAGGCAGAGGATCCATCTTCCTCGCTCTGTGTCTTCTGTTCAGTGCTGCTTTGTGTGTGGTTGTGTGTGTGTGTGTGTGTGTGTTTTCCCCATTTTTGTGACCCTGCATGGCATCAGCGTTAGAATAGTATGAGTTGAAATGGTAGCACTAACATTGATTTTTTTTTGGAGCCTAGCATTGAAAACTAACTTTAAAATGTAATATTTTTGAATAGCGAGTATACTATATTGTTTGCTATCAGAGGGTATTTGGGAGCTGGTGGAATCGGTGATAACGGTCTTTACCCAAACTGCACTGGAGGCGCAGCAGGATACATTGATAGATGGATATTTGGGGATAACATGTTCAGATACCCCACATGCAAAGTAAGATCTGTTTCTCACACAGCATTCATTATTTTACCCATCTGTCTTAAAACCTTGCAGGTGGAATTAAAACAACCTTGCTGGTCCTTTTATCTTGTTTTTTTCAGGAAATATATCACACCACACAGCCCTTTGACCCAGAGGGGGTTCTAGGTACAATCAACTCCATTGCCATGGGATTCCTGGGGATGCAGGTAAGATGGATCATTTATTTCTCCTGTATGATTCAACAAGTTGTACAAGAGTATTTCTAATATTAAAGTGTTGCTGGAATAGGATCAATGTTCTTCATGTTACTGTATTTAGCAAATACAGTATATAGTTCATTTTAGTTAAAAGGTTATTTGAATAATTGTTACTGTTGTTTTAAATTCCCATTTAAAGAACTCAGAAAAATCTGTCTATCCAGTAACAGTTACAGTCAGTAAGGGTCAATCACAGACTTCACTATTTCCATACCAAAAATGTTAATTACCAGAAAACTGTTGCCAACAAGTTACCTGGAACATTTTCCGGAAAGATATGTCAGTTTAGTGTTTCATACATGTCTTTTTTTACTTTAAGCAAACAAAATTCCATTCACCTTCTTTGTATTTGAATACAAGAAATTTGGCAGAAATGACATTTTAGAATCTCAGCAGGTTTAAAATGGCTAGATACTAGAAGTAAGTGAGAAAATAAAGCATGTTTTCCGTGATTTGAGTGAACTGCTCCTCACAAAACTGGCCTCTGATTGGCTGAAAATAGCAGCTTCTTTAATTTATATTGAACCAAACTCCTTTAGTGAAGGCTTACTGATCAAATACAGAAAATAGATATATATGATTCAATCAATAGTTTTTAGAGACAGAAACCAGTCAGAACCATGTGTAACTAAGACCTTAAAAGGAATGTTTGGATTTTTTGAAGTGAGGTTGTATGAGGTACTTTGTCAGTATTTTACCTATAGTAAATGGCGGTCAGCACGTTGCCAGTTTGGAGAAGCAGGCAGGAGTACCACTGCCTCGATCTGTTAGTAGTTAGTTAGTTAGTTAGTTAGTTAGTTAGTTAGTGTTATTTGGGGAATTAAAAAAAAAACTAGCACTTTAAAACACGTATACATTGAATAATGGACATCCCACAACACCGGAACAAGAAATCTGAACTATCCCATTAATTGGAATTTCTTGCAATTACTCCATTTAACATTCATGTTTGTGATTGAATAGGGACAATTTAAAATGTCTATAGCAGAGGTTCTTTACCTAAAAGATCAGTGCTAGTTTTTGCCAATAATAAGACGTTAATAAGTTAAAGTATATTAGGAAGTGAGACTGCAGTTAACCCTGTACTTAAATGAAGGTTATGTGAAAGACTCTTTCCCGCCTTATTGTAAGTGCACAGCTGCCCTCCTTTAATTACAAAATGTTGTCAAAAAAAGAGGAGACAGTTTTTGATCTTTAGACCTGAGCCTCTGATGGTGACTGTGTCACTTCTAACCATTTGTGTTATGGGAAGTAGCCATGCAAAAGCAAGCACATTGCTCAATTCCCTGTGGGCGGTTAGCACTGAGCCCTTCAGTCAGCGAGTCTTAGACAACACACCAGGTGTCCGCTGCCCTCCTCTGTGCTCACCCATGCTAATGTCTTCAGCTGAAACATATTTATCATCACCAAATTAATCAGAGGGTGTGGATGACTTACACACCACATCTGGCTCAACAGGACAGGAGAAATGTGACCGCCACGTCAGGGACACGGCATTGACACCAACATCCCAGGCCTATTTGGTTACCCAAGGGCAAATACATGTACACACCGGTGGTTGGTGTTTACATGGTATTTCTCATTAAATGTGGGATTGAATGAGCTGCAGTGTCTGTGCTTATCTCTGTCTCTTTCTCCACAGGCGGGGAAAATTATTATTTTCTACAGGGGGGCGAATGTCCGCATCCTCTGTCGATTCCTTGTGTGGGCCGTCATCCTGGTACGTTACATCATGTGGAGGTTTTGAACACAGATGGTGAAGTAAATGAGCAAAAAAGTCCATTGATAATTTAAAACCAAGACAACAAATCACTTAAAACATCATTCTACGTCTATGACTCACACAGAGCTGAGCACTTTTATGGTCTTTCTGTTTTACTTTGCCCCGCAGGTAAAGTCTGTCGGTTTTATTCAAGCCGTCCAAGCCATTCATTAGCAGAACTTAGTAGAGGACATGTGTGTGATCTCAGTACAATTAAACAACATCCATGTGTGGCTGTGTTTCCCGGCAGACATTAGTATCCAGTGCCTCAGCAGAATACTGTCTCTCATTGCCTGTGTGCCTTGAATGTGGTTTTAGATTGTATACAATCAGTAGCATCTGATGAACAGCATGTTAAATTCATATTGTATACCCTCACACTAAATCCCAGCAAACATTTACAGACCATTCACATATGGATAAAGTGGTATAACAGAAATAAATTGAAGTCCATTCAAACCCAAAATAAAAAGATATGTTTCTTAATGAATTTGCTTGGATAGCATTTGAGGTCATATTTGTTTTGGATCTGTGTTCATTCTGGGTGGTCTCAAAACACAAGAAGAGGCAAGCTGGCCGCTATTTCATTTAGAGGGGGAATGTGTCCCACAGGGAGAAGCCAAGTGTTATACGAGACGGTCCGTTTTGCATTTCTAAACCTGTGACAGGAGGCTGTTAGTCTGCTCTAACGAAATTGACAGATATCCACGTAGACTTGTCAGGCTTTTCTGAACTCTGCTTCACCACTGTTTGTATGTACATACAGTGAGATGCTGCAGAGATGTTTGCTGCTTTGCAAAACAGGGTTAGTAGGAGCCTGCATGCTGTGGAGGCAGACATCCTGAATGGGCACTGCCGTGACCTGAAGCGTTGATGGAGTTGGAGGAGCTGCATCACTCAGCCTAGGGCTGCACGATTATGGCCAAAATGATAATCACGATTATTATATTGTGATCACGATTATTCTCACGATTATTTGTTGATTTTAACCAAAACTAATTTTATTGTCACATAGGCTCAGAGAGACGGCTGACTCATTATGACCGGGTCCAGCACGGGTCAAACGGCGGATACACACGTTGTGTGTATGAAATGTCTGTATCGTCACTGCGCTGCATTTTTATGAACTATGATATTCTGGCCATGGGTCACATCTCTGGTCCAGGTCCAGGTCCAGGTCCAGGTCCAGGTCCAGCAGCTTCGTCTCACACGCTGTTACTCTACCAACTGAAGTTAGTTACATTCAATAACTTCTTCTGTGTTCTTCGCCGTGGCGGCCGCGCTAGCAGAGTTACCCGCAAAACCCACAAATACAGGTTTGCCCCTCATATTTAACAATATACAGCTGTGTTAATAACAATTAAAACTGTAGACAAATGTCAGAAGTGTGGACCGGCGCTGTGTGGCAGGGCTGCGCGGAGAGTAAGGCAAGAGAGAGTAGAGGAGAGATCCAACACAGGCACGGCTTTACAGAAGAAATGGGTCATGTAACGCAAAATTAAACCATTTCGATATAACAACATTGCAGCGGATGCGAGGACATTATGTGTACTCGCTCCCTAGAGCCTGTGAGCTAACAGAAGCTAACTAGCACCGCCACCGACTAGCACTGCGGTGGCATGCTCACTGCTGTTGTCTGAATAACACAGACGGGACAAAAGGTTGCATTTACTGGTAAACTGGTAAACCTTGAGACCGACGTATAAACGACTGCTATCTGTTGAATTTTCCTCCCGTTACTCTGTCCTCTGTCACTGTCTACATCTTGAAACTAAGCTGCGCAATGCAGGGAACAACTGACTGGCACATGAGCAGACAGGGGTTTACGGAGCGGTAGATGCGCTATGCAAAAAAAAAAAACGGAGCGTTCTATGAAATGACGCATTTAAAAAAAACGCTCAATCACGCAAATTTAATAGTGGGGAGTCAAAATCGTGAACGTGATTAAAATTTGATTAATTGTGCAGCCCTAACTCAGCCATTGAAATCGAAATGTGCGGGATGAAAAGAAGGAGCCAGTAGACACAGCTAGATGAAAATGCACAGAAACAGATACTGTCCAAAAAGTTTGAAGTTACATTGTTGTTTACAGTCATGCTTTGAACTAAAACTAACATCACTAACATTGTGCTGTATGTTCATCATTATAGTTTATCATGTTAGCATGCTAACATTTGCTAACTAGCACTAAATACAAAGTACAGCTGAGGATAATGGGAATGTTATACGTTAGCAGATATTTCGTCATAGACCACAGTGTTACTAATTGAATGGCAGCCCATCCCTTAGATGCCTTAACACTGAAAACTACAAATGTTGACATCATGGTGACGTTAG
Organism: Etheostoma perlongum; assembly: GCA_026937815.1. NCBI lineage: Eukaryota > Metazoa > Chordata > Actinopteri > Perciformes > Percidae > Etheostoma > Etheostoma perlongum. The sequence goes on from CM049387.1 coordinate 9,478,492, forward strand.
AGGAAAAGTCAGAAATTCACCGTTGTCTTTAAGATTCATCACCTGGTAACCATGAACATCTACACCATATTTTATGGCAATCAATTCAGTAGTTGTCAAGACTTCACAAAAAGCAAGTGTCAACTTGCTGGTTTGAGATGGTCTGGAAATCCAGACCCAAATCCAAAAGATTAAGGGTCTGGCATCGAGTAATGAAAGTCGCCCATCCCGAGGTGCGACACCAAGCATGGATTTGACATCTCACTGCACGCAATTGGATAACACTACGACCAATCACAACAACACACAGGGTGACGTGTCCAGAGCCCCATACGCTTAGATACCAGCGGAACTAACTGGTAGATTAAACTGTCATCCGCCTATATCAGATACACCAATGTGATTGGTGCAGCTCGGCTACAAGGGTATAGTTACTGACCAGCATTAAGCAATGCCAGAGTAACTCGCTGATCAAATTCAAATTGTGCTTTTGCAAGGGGTAGGTTTCAGGGACATTTCACAATAATCCATCAAATAGTTGTTGAGATATTTCAGTCTGGACCAGTGGTGGACAGACCACATGGCTAAAAATAGCAATTGCAAAAACAGAAATACAATACAACAACAGTATATTACTAATAAGGTTGTAATAGGTCCAATTTAAAAGTACTATATCCAATATAAGAAGTCAGAGGAATGGGTCTTTTGTGTTTGTGAATCAGAAAGAATCCGCTCATATACTTTAGAATCAATTGAAATTCTGTTGTGAGAATTGAATTTCATTAACCTCAATTCTTAAATGACAAATCTCCCCATTATGTCTCCTGGTGTTGAATCGTATTGACTATCATTGTGGAGCAAGTGACTGGAGGGAGGTGAAATAAATTAGATCCATTTGGCTTTTCCCACAGGCACAGAGTGATAAAGTAACACATGAGGAAATAAATATACAGTAGGCTTTTATGTTTTTCCACTGTATTTCATGGTTCACCGGTTAATGCTACATAGATATGATGTGGATGCTACTCAAGATTACGATGTTGGAGACGTTATATTCAGGAGCATACTGTGTTTAGTGATGGATCAATACAAGGACTTAAAATCCTGTAACTGAAATAGAGAATAACAATAAAATAGATTTTCTCACATTGCAATGGTTTATTGATTCTGGGAATAGATACAGGCCATGTGTAAAGTATAAAAACAGCATATGGTTGTCACACGTGTTCTGCTGTATATTTATATTTGCTTTGGTTTTTTATGTAATCCCAGTAGCTACATCAGCTAAATCTATTTTTAGTTCCATAAAAATGTTTTCACCACCATAGGAAGCAAAATTAGTTTTAGTGATTGGCCTCCTCTTCCTATTGACTTTTCTAATACAATTTTGCCTCAGAGGGGAGGCTGCGTCTTGTTTCAGACATGTGCTCTTGACATTAGCAGGATAGGAGGGAGCAAATTTCTGCAGGCACCCAACCACAGGATTAATATTATTCATAGGAGGTTCACAAAGAACCTGAAAGTGTTGATACAGTAAACTACGAGCCAGGTTTTACACCACATTTCACTGTGGTGGGATTTCTGCGTTGGATTGATATTCAGGGGCGGTCATGCATCTTCCTCCTAATAGACAACAGCCCCTGTTAATTAAAGTCCCAACGATCAGCTCCAGAAGTGAGAGATTGAAATTGAGCGATTGCCCCACATACCAGCCCCGTCCCACATCCTGCTGGCTGGATAGCCTGGAGACTCAATCCAGTCCCAGCTAGGCTATTTCCACACCATTGATTCTGTCATCTATACACATGATGGATATCCACCTAACAAGCATGTTTTGATTCTGATCCACTGCCATGGGTTTCTCTCTGGAGCACAAATTGCTTCCCCACGTGTGTACTGTAAATCATATGTACAGGTAAATAGATACGACAATAAAAGCTATTATTGATAGAGAAAGAGTTCATGAGATCATACACCGTTTCTCTGGATCTTGGTTAATAAGGCTGTGGAGTCTACTTTAAATGGGTGTGAATCTGTAGGTGGCTGTCTTTGAGGAGCACAACATTCCAGTGTGGATGATCAAATTGCAGTGTCTGATATTGTCTGTGTGTGTGTGTGACTTGATGGACCTTGTTCATCTGACTTTCAGATAATCTGTTAATCTGCCTGACTGGCTTGATTCTGTTTCCCTCACCTTTTAGCGGCCCAATACTGCTTGCTTTATCTCCCTCCATCGATTTGAATCTGTTTCATTTCCACCCTTAGGGAATCTCTGCAGCCATCCTTTCTAAGTGCACACGAGACGGAGGATTTATACCTGTCAATAAAAACCTTTGGTAAGTGCTTCCTGGCCCTCTAAATCCAGCCGCTTTTCCTCACAAAAGAAAGGATGGTTTTCCAACAGGTACAAATCAAGGCTGCTAAAACACACATTTACTTACCTCTAATGACAGCTACCCCTGTAAATAATCACCCGCTCTGTTGGGAGTGCGAGGTGGAGCGGTCATACATCCTCCCAACATGATCACTCTTCCTTACGGCCAGGAAAATAAAGGATGCTTTATCCTCTCTACTCACTCTTAACACATTAACCAGCTCTGTGTGATGGAATGGGATCAGTCTCTGGAAAAGGCATAACCAGTGTAGTCTAACCGCTCCCAAACTATCATATGCATTTTTGGTAAAACAAGGCAGGGCATCTTGATTAATGCTCGTAATGGTTTTGCATAAAAGGCAGTGCGATTACTACTTCATAAATTACTTTATGACCTGTGCATTTGTTCCACTCCCACATTCCCTTTTAATATGATGTGAATCATTTTAATGTTGCAGCAGGAAGAATACCATTTTATCTCTGATGTGTAAGCAAATTCTTCATGATGTTCCACAGGGGGCCCCGCTAACGCTGTGCTCATCCCTCGCCATTACCTGCCTGGCTTTTATAGGCAGTTCATAATACACAGGTTATTGAGCTCTTGAGTACGAGGCCCTGCCTGGATGTCTAGAAGTAATTAACTCCCAGCTAAGAGTCCTTTTTGGCCCCACTTCAGTTGAGATTAAAAAAAACAAAAAAACAGCCCACTGCAAGGAGGCTCCAGGAGGCAGCCATTTTATGTCAGATGATATTACATCAAACATTCTTGCACTTAGGAACAGACAGGGACACGGCTGGCTGGCATGGCTCCACGGGGCACGTGCCAAGGATCCACTACTGATGCTTTAGACCAATCCAGCAAACTGTCCCGCAGTTTGCTGGATTGGCTCAAGACCCCTGGGTGTTATTTATCTGCAGTACAGGATTGATGGACTCATTGTTTTTACACCCTTGTTCTCACCACACCACTAACATTTTAGTGATGCCCAGATGTACAGGGTAAAAAGTTGATGTTGTAAAGTGTTGCTGATGGTCTGTTTCTCCAGGTCGTTGTCCTATGTGATGTGTACGGGCTGTTTCTCCTTCCTGCTGCTGGGAGGCATGTACTTTGTTACTGATATCAAGGGCTGGTGGGGTGGACAGCCATTCATATACCCAGGTACTGTATATGTATATACTGTACAATTAATTTCTTAAAGGTGCAATATGTAATACTGACAGCTAGTGTTTAAAATAGTTACTGCAGTACAAATTTAAAATATGATTTACAGCCCTCCTCTCTTATCTTAAAAAAAAGCTCACCGTTGTCGGCTACGGCTGTTGAAAAGGCTACACGTTGTAAACAACCGTAGCCCACTTGCCTGGTCCTCCGGTAACGTTAGCAGTTAGCATGGTTAGCATGGCGACGTTAGCCAGGACCAGTCAGGTTCACTTTACTGGCTGTGTCGCAGTTGTTTTTGTGACTAACCAAGTTGGGTACTCTAGCTGTATAATTTAATCTGAGTACACAAATGTTGACATGACATAAAATGCCCGTCCCTGAAGCTAATTCTACAACACACACAACCAGAAATTCCGTCACGGAACGGAAATTTCAAAAGGAGAAAATACTGGCATTAGCATTGTTGTCAGAAAAGATAGTATTTCAACTTAGCATGTTTCATTAATATCTCATGATGCCTTGGGGTAATTTGAGATTTATTACAGAAAATATATTACATATTGGACCTTTAAAGCGGTGAACAATGACAACAGGGACTGTTTGTAGTAATTCGCACATAGCGGCACTCTGCAGTTCCAATCATCTCTGTTGAATGTTTTAAAATCTTTCAGCTTGTCGTTTTTGGCTTTCTGGCCTGTAACTTTACTGTTTTGGTTAAATCTCACCTTCCTCATCAATGTTCTTTCCAGCTAAAATGCTCTAAAACCCCCACTGTACACTGCCTGTCCAGCATAAAACAGACACAGAGCAACTAGCTGGTGAACATAGTGGAGCATTTAGCAGCTAAGACAGATATTTCCCTAATGAGTTGGCGGAGAGCAAAACAGAGCTAAAAGGAGAGCAAATATTGAACTTGCGTTCACCAGGTGGCCAGAAACACGAGTTCAAATGAATGCTAATGTTGCTCTGTATCTGCTGGATGTGTAAATAGGCAACTGTTTGCTAACGAGTTTGCCATATCAACTAACAAGATGATAATGCGTCAGTGTTGTGTTAACAGCTTTAAGCTAACTTTGCACTCATGGTCTCGATTGAAGTAATTTGGGAATCATACATGTTGGTTTATCGGGGCAGGCCAATACAGAACTCCAGTTTTTGTAGCTAACTGCAAGGAATCTGCTTCCAGGGCAACTTGCACGCTAACCAAACCAACTGTCCGTTCAGCTGCAGTAGTAACAAACATTTAGTACCCATCGTGTTATATACTGCAGGATTCTGCTTTAACAGGGGTTAATATTACAAAAGTATCCTAAAAGGGTTTAATTGCTTCGTAGGGGTTGTGATCGCTGATCTGGTCCAGCTGTCCTCTATCCTTTCTTTCAGTTATTTGTTTACTCTTGGTCAGACTCAGAGACCGCCCATTTGAGATAATTATTGTAAACTTATGTTGCACTGCTTTCCCAAATATACTTGTTTTCCAAGTTTTCCAAATCTCTAGCGAGTGCAAAGTAGCGTGACCGATGAAAAATAAATAATTAGCTTTAAAACAGAGGAGTCCTGTTCAATAACAACTTGTGTTTATCTATTTTCCTCTCCTCCTCAGGGATGAACTCCATTTTTGTATATGTTGGCCACTCTCTCCTGGGTTTCTACTTCCCGTTCAGCTGGGAGATGCGCTTCCAGGAGAGCCACTGGGAGTGCCTCTTCCAAAGCCTGTGGGCAACTGCACTGTGGGTGCTCATCGCTTACCTGCTGTACAGGAAGAAATTCTTTCTCAAAATATAAACCAAGATGATCATATGTGCCGTTTTCATTCTGTAGATGTCATTATCTTAGCTTTCAATTTAAAACAAATACTACACAGGTATGTAGATTATTATAACATCTGTGGGGAAAAACTGGCCAACTGTTCTTGGCTTCATCAGTTAGTTTACTTTTCAGTGATCTAAAATCTATCCACGTACATTTGAATGAATTGTAATGATGCTAAGATCTAAGCACAGCAACAAAAGTATTAAAATGTTCATCTCTGAAACCCTTGAAATGACCACCTAGTTTCTGAAGAAGCTGTCTGGTCCACTGTCAGTGTGGGGCAGCTGAGGATTTATTTGATGCCACTTGTTTTGCGCACTGAATAGACTGATTAAATCAAATATACTGAGGTGGTACTTAACAAATTAGGCCGAGTGATTCCACTACACACCAGGCCAGCCATTATGAGTCTGTTGCCATGGCCACTTGCGCGTGTGTGCGTGTGTGTGTGTGTGTGTGTGTGTGTGCGTGTCTGTGTGTACCATCTGCTGTCCTAGTGACAGTACTTTAATTGGGGTCAAGATGCACAGCTCACAAAGGAGTGTCATTAATGGGACCGACACCTCTTGCACTCATTGTATTAGAACATCAGGGAAATTACACTAATCCAATTCATCAAAGAACAACAACGAACCGTCTCAAATAGGCTGAGCCAGTTACATGTTTTACATATTTAACACATAAGCTACTCACCTACTGAAACAGGGTTTATTTTACATTTGGATTATAATATTTCCACATGGTTGACAATAGGGTTGAGTGATTTATTTCTATTTTTTGTGTACATGACGCCATTGAACAGTGTGCCTTTAGCATCAGGTCAGATGGTGTGTACATCATGAAATGACCATCTAGTTAATGAAATGAAACTGCACCATGCTCTTCCTCCAGAGTGAAATCAGATTACACACTGCTCAGAAGCCGTAATAAAATAATATGTAGTGGTTTTGGTAACTGTCTTAAGAACAGAAGTTGTTGTTTGAGTCCCTGTATCTGCCTTCTTGAACAGGATTCAAGTCCATAATTGCTTTCCCAAACTACTGTGCCAGCAATGGAAATGCATAGCTGCGTCTTCTTGAGATGAAAATGAAATCAATACAGACTCACCACAGAGGTCTAAAGATATCTTTTGTGTGTTTGCATGCAATGATAATGTGTGTTGTATTTAAATATCAGCATTTAGCTGACTCATTCTGGGCGATTTACAGGAACTGTGACACGACAAACTCAAAGCCCATTAGAAACATCACACTGTTAATAAAGATCAAAAGGGTCAAAATCAGAATGTCTAGACTGCAAGGGTAATGAATCCTGAGTTCTGCTCATGTTTCAGATTGAATTTCTGATACACGTATTGTCAGAAAAAAGCCCATAAGCTAGCATTGTGGTGCCACATACTGTGACTACAAACCACAACATTTCCTTGTCTTTATTGATTAGAAAATGTCTCATGATACCTATAGTCTGTTGTATGGAAACTTTATCCCAGATACAATGTTCTCATGCAGACTGCTTAGCTTCTTATATCACATACTGATCCCCACACTCTCCCTTGATACAGCGCGCAGCATTACATTCATCCTCCTATATAGCATTGGTGAGTACAGTATCCATTAATTTATTGACATCAATTTCACAAATGAAGACAACATGATATCTGGAAGAAGGGGATACATTTCAGACCTTTTCTTGTATATATACTGGGTTTTAGATATGAACTTATACGGGTGGAAGTTACATCAGTGTTGTGTGGTTAAGACTAAGAAAAAGACTCAACAAACATGTATTTTCAGTATAAGATCAGGTCCTAAGCTATGGAGGACCATGTCTTTCATATTTAAAAATAAATACAGAAATAAATAAATGCTCAATAAATAAATAAGCACACAATTAATTGCCCCAAAAAATACAATGAAGAAATAAATGTAGGTAGAAATTAAATTATACAGTGAGACATAAATGTATATATCTCTTTTAATTAGCTTCTTTATTTATTCACCTTTGTAATAATTACCTTATTTATTTATTGTCCGTTATAATCTTCAACTTTATTTATTCCTTACTTATTTTTTAAATGTATTTATTTCTGTGTGTTTAATTTTTTTGTCTGTTTTATTCTTCCGTTGCATTTTCTACCCTATTTATTTTCACCCCTGGTATTTATTTCTGCCTGTCACTTTTACATTTCTACATGCATTTCTGCCTCATTATGCAAATGAGGAGGGGCTGTCTTAAGGGGTTAACTTCTGCCCATTGGTTGGTTAGCATTTTACTCCCTCGGTCAATCTACATGCCACCGGCCACAGACACAACACAGATGGCTAGCTACGGTGAAGTTGTCAGTGAGCTGAGGCATTTAGCAACTGTTTTTTTGAAAACAATGCTAACGTTATAAGTATTGACTTTATAATTTTTTCGTTTAGACGCTCTGACAGAACGTGTGTTTCAGTCAGCGGTGTCGTGCCAATGTACTCGTGTATCCCCTGGCCGCGGAGCGCGCATGCACACAGAGCGGAGCTTCTGCTGCCCTTCGAATTGTTTAACTGCTGCACTTTGAATTAAACGGAACAAACAGCGACGTGGAAGACTCGGCAGGGTTACCATAGTAACAGGGGTCTGTGTATTTGTCTGTTACATTAAGGCGACGTGTCAAATGTTTATAGTGTGGTTTAATATCGAGTGATAGGCGTATCCTCCCTGTCCCTGTCTACCATATGAGTTACATAGGAGGTACTCAAATATCAGGCCGTTTTTTCACCTGATATTTGGGTATCCCCTATGTAACTTTTGATAAACAACAGCAAACCTTTCCAAATTGTGTCAGGTTGTTTATTGTGACCTATTAAACACACAAAATAACACCCATGATGACAGGACAGACCCGCGTCCGTCTGTCCTCAGTCTCTTATCTCTCTCGCTCTCCACCTCTCCTCTCCGTCGCTCCGGTAGCAACTGTTGAGGACGGAGCCCGGGGCTTTGCCGTGCACGAACACACACATTTAGTGCCTGACGCATGCACACGCACTCCGTGACGCAAATTTCTACTGGCGATCCAGGCGCGCAACGCGTGGGGGGTTTCCCTTGCTAGAAGCAGCCCGGGAGTGGGTTGTCTGTCTCCAAATCCACTCCTCTCTCTGGCTTCCTGTCGCACATCAGAAGAGACAGAATGATAACAGCCGCAGTTCGTTCAAAGAAGGTTGCACTACAAAAACCCGATGAAATTTAGCAGGTGGATGTTTAGAATAAATCCAACGGGGACGTCTCATGATGGAGAAGTCCTAAGTTGTGCGCCGCTTCTAACGGCGAACAGGTTGATTAGTATTTCTCACGGCGGTGTGTGTGTGTGTGTGTGTAACCTATGTGATGGCACTGCATGAAGGACTATCATCAATATCAATATCAATATCATTTTTCACCTGATATTTTATGTATCCCATCCCTAACATGCAAAGGGTCTGTCCTGTCATCATGGGTGTTATTTTGTGTGTTTAATAGGTCACAATAAACAACCTGACACAATTTGGAGAGGTTTGCTGTTGTTTATCAAAAGTTACATAGGGGATACCCAAATATCAGGTAAAAAACGGCCTGATATTTGAGTACCTCCTATGTAACTCATATGGTAGACAGGGACAGGGAGGATACGCCTATCACTCGATATTAAACCACGCTATAAACATTTGACACGTCACCTTAATGTAACAGACAAATACACGTATTTATGTAGTTAACTGAGACCCCTGTTACTATGGTAACCCTGCCGAGTCTTCCACGTCGCTGTTTGTTCCGTTTAATTCAAAGTGCAGCAGTTAAACAATTCGAAGGGCAGCAGAAGCTCCGCTCTGTGTGCATGCGCGCCCCGCGGCCAGGGGATACACGAGTACATTGGCACGACACCGCTGACTGAAACACACGTTCTGTCAGAGCGTCTAAACGAAAAAATTATAAAGTCAATACTTATAACGTTAGCATTGTTTTCAAAAACAGTTGCTAAATGCCTGAGCTCACTGACAACTTCACCGTAGATAGCCATCTGTGTTGTGTCTGTGGCCGGTGGCATGTAGATGGACCGAGGGAGTAAAATGCTAACCAACCAATGGGCAGAAGTTAACCCCCTAAGACCCGCCCCTCCTCATTTGCATAATGAGGCAGAAATGCATGTAGAAATGTAAAAGTGACAGGCAGAAATGTAAAAGTGACAGGCAGAAATAAATACCAGGGGTGAAAATAAATAGGGTAGAAAATGCAACGGAAGAATAAAACAGACAAAAAAATTAAACACACACAGAAATAAATACATTTAAAAAATAAGTAAGGAATAAATAAAGTTGAAGATTATAACGGACAATAAATAAATAAGGTAATTATTACAAAGGTGAATAAATAAAGAAGCTAATTAAAAGAGATATATACATTTATGTCTCACTGTATAATTTAATTTCTACCTACATTTATTTCTTCATTGTATTTTTTGGGGCAATTAATTGTGTGCTTATTTATTTATTGAGCATTTATTTATTTCTGTATTTATTTTTAAATATGAAAGACATGGTCCTCCATACTAAGCCAGCATAATTAAAATGAATTATACAGACAAATATAAACTGACCACAGCTATGTCTTTCTTTTACTTCCTGCTGTTTTCTTTCTATTTATATACCGTATATGCTTTCTTCTAGTATTTTGGTGTTATATAATCTAGTTGATACAAATGAGAAAAATTGAGTAAACCAAAGACAGCAGGTGCAAATATAATGGCAGTGTTTTCTTCCAAGTTGCTGGAGCTCCTGTTAAGCCCTGCTGTCCCCTCTGCAGCCCAGTGAGCTCCAGTGTTTTTGCTCCATGCAGAGACACTGATTGGAGAGTGTTTGCTGTGTGAGTGACTGGTGTCCTGCCCCGAGGCTGCAGCAATGCACTCCACACCACCCAGTCACTTGAATGACAGCCTTTAGCCCCGGACATACCCTCAAGACCTTAGAGGGGAAAAGGTCCCACAGAGTTTGACCAGAGTCACACAGCTGGTGTCAGCTGATTTTGTTCTGGCACTTATAAGCAGATAGACTTTGCATGTCTGCTAGTCAGTTGTAGTCTTATTGCTCCATATGGTGTTTAGATCCTGCAGCTCAGCAGTGAAATGGTTCATCATGTAGCCCTGCTACCTCCCCAGAGGCAGGATGCTGGACCACTGACTGAAACCTTGTTCTCTCATGATGCTGTCTGAATCCACTGAAGGAAATATTTTAATGTCATTGGTGCTAGATCTGAAATAATGATTATTTCAAAATACAATTCATCCATAAATGATTTCAAGAGTGTTATAATGCAGCAGTGATTAAAATAAACACAGCAGATATCCTTTTATAAAACAGTGCCTGTACCTTTCTAATGCACCATTGCACATGATATGATAATTGTCGATAATTGTTTTCCTCTGCAGAGTGTTAATGAGGTGGCTGACCTGCTGTTAAATTATTCTCTTAAATTTCCTGTAGATGCTGTGCTGCTGCGGAAGCAGCGGGACAGTGAATCAGTGAGCCTCCTCCCCCCAGTCAGCCAGCCAGCCAGTCAGTCACCCAGCCAGCCAGTCAGTCACCCAGCCAGCCAGCCAGCCAGCCAGTCACATCCAGCCAGCCAGTCAGCCAGCCCAGCAGCAGCAGCCACTGGAGCCGGCCGCACATAGCAGCCCGTCTATGGGACACTGAGGATTTCATCTCCCAGACCGGAGCCGCGCGCACACAGGACACACACTGGTTTACACAACGCCTTGTTTTCTTTTATCGCTTTGCTTCTTCTTTTTTAATTCGTCGCTCAAAGGAACTTTTTTTGATTCTCATTTTCATTCAGAAACTTTCACTTATGGTTCGCGAATATGGGGTCAAGTTGTGGTTTCTCTCGGGGAAACATCGCTGTGCTGCTGCTGCTGTTAGAAGGTAAGCTTCATCAGTTTTGTTGTTAGACTTATGGTAAGGTTGGAAACAGTTTTACTGTTGCGCTGATGTTTCCAAGTGGCTTACTTGGAAAATGATAAGGAACAAATAACAATAGTAGCCTAATAATTTAATAAATACATTAATAAATAGTCTAGCCTAGTCAAAATGTTAATCCAGAGAAGAACATTTGAAAGTGTGTTTTCTTGTCCTCTGCCCTGTTTGAGACGTTATCTGCTCATCTTACAGCATCAGTTTTTGTTTAAAGCATCTTTATCTCTGGCTCTCCCGCCAGTCAGATTGTGGTTTGAGCACAAAGTAAAATATGTTTGGTTTGGGATGTACTTTAGAGCCACAAATTGTATGATTCCTTGCAAATCTGACAGATTAGAAGATAATAGCCTACACAGAGGAACGATTTTTGAGCTGCTACAGTACAAACAGAGCCAGTGGACCTGAAGTCTAGATGGCAACTGGCAAACACACAATTGGCTGCTCATGTATAAAGCTAAATTGCTTTGCTAAATTGCAACATTTTGGAAGCTGAGTGAGTTTTTAAGGCTTTTCCAAGAAGTATCTGATATGGCACAAACACTATGCCGACAATGCTTCATGCTGCAGAAAGTGATACTTGCATTGTGCGCTGGATGTTATGCATGGTATGGCACATTGGAACATAGAGCCAAATGAATACAGCCATATATCATAATATTATAATCCCATTCACAATCCCACGGCCCAACTGTACCAACACTGTCCTCTCATGTTGTCTATATTTAAAGTGCCTCTCATAGCTCAGGAGTGTGGAAATTTCAGTGTGTGGCAAGTATGTCAAATGTGATGCTTGGACAAATATAGGTCATAAGGTGGGATTCCTGAATTTGTTTTTGGACTTAACAGAGTTCACTGTCAGTGCTTTCATCAGGGATGTAGAGTGTAAAAGTACAATTATCATCACAGTGGAGTTGAGATGTGGAAAGGGTGGTAATTTCCATACGAATGGGTCAGTGCCATTTCATGCCTGAGAAAGTGAGCAAGCTTACAGTACTATTAAACTAGTGGTCTACGTAATCGCCCAAGGGAGCACTTTCCTGCAGCGTTGTTAAAATGATTAATGAAATTTTTAAGGTGCCTCAGTACACGTACAGTATACAGTGTATGTAATGCTCTCTGCTAATTTTTCATTGTGACAGACAGTGTAGCTCAGGGGCTGAGAGGTGTATTCTCACCTTACAGTAGATATGATGCTCCTATCACCCACTGCATCCATTTACACATCAGCCCTGCTTTGTTCTGCATGTATTGTCACTGAAGCAGGCCTGATATTTATAGATGAACACAGTTGGTCCAGTTCGATTTCATATGTCAAGGACGTGATGGTAATTAAATGGGTGCTGAAATCTACACCCCATGTAAGCGCGGCACTCCTCACCTGCCTGTTTGTTTCCACAAAAGACTACACTTGTTCAGGGAGGAGAAGAAGCGAGCTGCAGGCAGGTGTGCAGCAGCTGCTCCTATCTCTAGGCAAACACTGGCTGTTTGTTTTCTTTAGGAAAATATCTCCTGTTATATAAGTGCACACACCGTTCAGATTGCTCTTCGGACATTAACTGCTCTCAAAATGACACAGATTGGTTTTTGCTATATAACTGATGATTTTGAACTTTTGGAGGATGTTCTGACTGTTGACATCATTAACAATATAACAATTCTCTCCTCTACACTTCTTTATATGTTATTACATCACCAAATCAGTGTTAGAAATGTGTCAGTCCTCATCTTTTTGTATCACGTAACCTCTTATGTGAATTTTCATCAGCATACATTTAATTTGTTAGAAGGTGGTAGAAAACGTGTTTGGTAATTCCCATCATCAGTGTTCCAGGTTACAAGTAACCCATTAGTTTCACTCACTCACTATAAGAGTAATCAGCATTTTTAATGTGGCTGCCACGCCATGCACTAACGAGTAGAGTTAAGTAGAAGGCGTAAAGCAGTATAAGTGAGAAATTAGAGTGGATTAAAGGCTGGCACACCCTATTGCTTTACTTTTGTAGTTAGGTATCGAGGAGTAGGTTCCAGTTTGGATGTAAAAATGTTTTCTTGCAATCATGCTTGAGAAGATCCAAGGCACTGAAATCTGGTCAGTCATGGCTTTTGATGTTATGAAGAAGCATATGGAAGCTTGGTATGCATTCTTGGAAATTACTTTAATTTTTTTTTAACTGGAGGCGGGCTAATGAGATCACATGACTTAGACTAGTTTAAAGAAATGATAGACTGGTTACTTTGCAAAGGTAAAAAAAAAAAAAAATAGAGACTCAATAGTACCTAACCCTGATGAAAGCCTTTATTGAAATTAACCAAATCCTCTTAGCACAGACATCTGTGTAATCCATCACTTCCCCAAGAAGAACCACAGACATAAAAGCATTGATTGGTTTATCTTCCACCGTGACCTTGCTACTGTAGCTGTGGCCCTGCTTTGCCCTTTGACCTTTGAAACCTTAACCAAGCGTTGATCTCCAGTGATGACCCCACCATCCAGGATGTTTTTCAGCCTCTTTAGCTGTTCCTCCTTCTCCTTGCATTTAGAATGATCATTTTCATCAGCATCGTTTCCTTTTGAGAAGGACCAGACCAATAAATCTCATTTGATACATGCTGCTATTTGATTAAGCTCCTTATTACATTACATTGTATGATTTAGTAAAGCTTCTGTCTTGTGCTGCTTATGGATGCATTATAAATCTAGCCAATTTTTTACTTTTGCTGTCACTACTGTATGTCTCTTTTAGGGTAATTGGAAAACATCATGATACAAGTTGTTTGCTGCAGAGTTGATCTTTTATATTGAATTGCGTAAACAGTGTAAATCATTTGAGTACTTGTCTATGGTACTAGCACAGGTAATTTTTTGGTCTTTAGTTTATTGCTTTTTGTAAAAATGGTGGTTTAATGGAGGCCTAAGCTTCCCTCCACCCATCTCGCCTTCCTGAAAGGACAATAAACTACGAATGCTATGAAAATCTGCTTCCAAAAAAAAGTGATTCATATTTTTTAGAGGCAAATCAAAAAAGAATAGTAACAAATAATAACGGTTGCATAATCCCTCCAGTGACGCAGCAACTTCAGCCTTTCAAAGTTTGGCATTTTGAATTTCAGTAATAGCTCTTCCTTTTGCCAACGCATTCAATTTTTAATGACCAAAATGTTGGCAAAAATGCATCATCCCATTATGTTTTTGGCAATGTTTATTTTTTTTATTTTTTTTTTAAATAGGCCTGATGGAGGGACACCACCGCACTTTTCTGTTACTTCCATTGCTGAGAGTCATAGTCCCTGCCCATTGCTGCTGCTGCATGGATGCTGCTCCTACCTGTCAAAGCTCTCTGCCTGATCCTCTAGTCAGATCAGGGTCACACTTCCCTCTCATGCATGGATAGAATCTAATTTGCTGTGGTGAAAGGACAAGGAGACATTGATTGAAATTCCGCCCTCGGGGCATTTAGTCCTCTCATTTCACATGGGCCTTGACAAGTTATTTTACAGTTGCCCAGCGGCGCACGCTGTGTTGGACCCATCATTTACAACAAGGAAGGAACAAAAGAGTGAGATCAGCCCATTTGATTTGTGAAACTTTTTTGTTGTTGTTGCTGTTTTACAGGTGTGGAACTTGCTTCTTGTCAAAATGCGGTCTTGCATTGCCAGACCTATCACCACAGCGCTGTGGAGTAAAGTCTGGCCGGACGCAGTAACGGTGGCTCTGCAAAATAGTCTCAGGGCAGACTGATCTCATGGTGTATGTATGACACGCCAATTCGTATGCTGTTATTGGCGTGTTATCAAGACGCATACTCACTTTTTAGTGTGTATCAACGCTACTTGGCCTCCATTGACTTACATTACCTTGCGATGGTGTGTGAATTTATGCTATTCTTATGCTTTCTTCTCTTCCTAAACCCAACCCTGTTCTTCTTTTCCTAAACTTAACCTGTAGCTTTCTTCTCTCAATAACACGGAAAGTGGCCTGTATGTGTACGCCCGCTGTAAACAGCATAGTCATACACACACGTTTGTTGGAATATTTGCACCCCACAATAAAACACGCCACATACAATATTAAACAAAGTTAACTGTTCACACAATGGAGTAACATGGCTATTTAAAGCTGGAGACAAGGTGAGACGTAATTTGCTCTTACCAGTGCATTGCCTTTTTGTACTTTGTCCATAGCAATCCCCACCAATCGGTCCCAAAACGTCCCGATTAGATAATAAATGCCTTTACTATCATTCCCTGAAAGAACCAAGCAGGCCTGTTTCCTTCAAAACTTGCCATTTTCAGTGTGTAGCTTGCTAGCTCGAAGTTTGTTGTTTTCTATTGTGAAGGGATTTTGGAAGCAAAAACCCACAGAGAGCGGAACGGGTGGGGAGAAGCTTTATCCTGGAAATGCACTTCGGTTTATCCAGGCTATTCAAAATGAGAATGTTGCTGCATGCAACTCCTCCTCCAGCTGCACCCTGGCATCACCTGTGTCCATTTGTGTGCTCCTTCACTTTACTGAAGTAGTTAAACATGTTGGAAATCATTTTTCCACCGGCCTTTCACTCCTACCACCACCTGCCAGTGCCAGAAATTCTGAGAGCTTTACTTCCATTTGTGCTGGAAGATAAGCGCCCTCCATTCTTCCATAAAGCAGTGTCCCTCCCTTTGTTTCCATACTGTAATCCATCAGATTCACTGTGAACCTGATGTGGTGACACACAATGTAACAAGCAGTCAGACGCTAAAAGTAATAGTCATGTCAGCAGTGCTCTTTTTAGTTTAGGTACTGCATGATACTGTTCTCTCTTTTCTATTAAATTATCCCCCCATCAAAAGTAGGCCCAATTTTCCTTTCCTTTACCTATGTGCCTCAAGGATACCCCCATACCCCCCACCCTGGGTTGTATTTTATGTTTTGGATATGTCACCTTGTATTCATTGTTATAGTAATACTGATCATCTTGTTTAAGGGTTAGGGTTGAGGGAACATTGCTCTTTTGATGTGTGTCAACAACTATTGTGTGGATTGACATGAAACATTCTACAGACATTCATAATCCACAGAATCAGTCAATCATTCGATCAATCGTTCAATCAATCAAGCTGTGTAACCAAATACCTGCAAAACTAATGGCAGTACCATGACAGCTGCACTTTTTGTTTAGTGCTAATTAGCAAACACTCTAAGCTATGATGGTGAACATGGCAAACATGAAACCTGCTTAATATCACAGGGTTAGCATTGTCCTCATGAGCATGTGAGCATCTTGTTATTACTGTGCATGAGTACAGCCTCACATGACTGTAGACTCTTTCCTGTTTAGTTGTGAAGTCTGTTTTTCTTGGCAATGGTGGGACAGATTCTCTTTATCTAGATGTATTCAGTAGCAGCAAATAGAAAGATTAAAAAAAGTAATTTAGTAAGCTGAAACCTTCTTCAAACCTGCACCAATTAACTATTTATGCAGATAAAAATGACTTTACTGTATTTTGCTACACGCAGCTATGTCTTCCTACTTTTGTGCACACGTCAGTGAATCTGACCGCTGTGATGAGGATATAGATCTTTTATCAAAGCAGTCTAATGACTACTGTGTCAAACTCAGCCTGGAGCTCTATGATGTGCCACGTGTTCAATATTTGATGCCACTGTCACTCCCACAGGAATTCTTAAACTGAGTTTGTACTTGCAGCTAACCCCTGAGGAGATGTTCTATTAGATTTCTTGATGACTGATGAACATGGTTCATTGGATCTCGGCTCTTGTATTCTCTGAGGGCTAATTGGATTACATTATGGTGTAGGCTAATTGATTATTATGTTACGGTATGCATCACGGTAAACTGAGTAATCTACCTGAAGCCTGACTACATCCTCCAAACTGGGATCAAATATCTCTGATGAAAAGTTTGATGAATGTGTCATCATAACAGGAAATTACTTTCTTTCCTTATTACGTCGTATTGTTTATGAGATCAAAAGCATCACAATCAGGACTATATTAAATCCAGTTTCTGGATCCAGAGTGATATGACAAAGCAACCACGTGTAGCATACTGGCACAGGAAACTAGAGATTTCTAAACATTATGATCAATAATAGTGTCATAAGTGGAATTATAGCTCAATGTACAGCTTTTAAGCTTTCAATTCTTTTAAGGGAACTGTTACATCTTTGGAAGCAGTGGGAGTCATCATAGGTTTCAGAGTGATTGTGATATTTGTTGTATTTATGTCACCGTAATACAACTGGGTGAATGCTACAGCTACTTTGTAACAGGTGATGGATTATTTGAAAATGTGGATATTGATGGACTTTATTGAGGCTGTGAAATGAAACCTGTGAAGTATATGTAATATTTCTGTGGCCATGCAGCTAAACAAGTGGGTCCATATTATGTGCAGAGGAGATGATTGCACACATGTAGCCATCAGCGTTTCTCCCCGTCTGTCTCATCAGTGGAAAACAATCAGCATCACTGTTGATTAGTACGGTTATTGATTGGTCTGCTGCTTGATACACGGCCTTTCCAATGGGTCGTTAGCAGGGACAGATGCAACGCACGTTGACATTGGGAAGAGAAAGGGCACCAGGCTGAGCTCTCACCGCAGGAGCTCCTGTCTACGGTTAACATTAGTGAGGGAATAAATTAGGGCTGCACAAGGAAAACATCTAACTGCAATTATTATTATTATACTGATGTTGCGATTGTGATATGATTTGCGATATTGGAGGAAATGATCATTTTTGTGTAATTATTCTCAATGAAAAATAGTAAATGATTATTGTGGGATTTTTGCGAGAATCTAAACCAAACAAAGACTTTTTTCTTTAGTCTGTATGATGGGACGTCTCTGCAGCACCACAATGCTTAATTCAGAGTGGTTTGACACATTGTTTGCCTTTAACAAATATTGGATATTGCACTAGTCCATATTACTATTTCAATAAAATATTGATTAATTGTGCAGAATCATACCGTTTTCCAGATCTGCAATGCTGATGACAAAGATGCTCAGTGAGGACGTCTAGTTGGGGACATTCACCGAGGTAGAGGCAGTCTGTGGGTTACTCTACCACATGAGCTCATAGCTGGTAAATCTATCAGCCGAAGCACGCATTGAGCTAATTGAGTTCCTGTCTTTGTCTGGGACGACGGAGAGGGCGTCCCACCCAGTCAGCTCCGACTAGACGCACTGTGGTCTGTGGCTGACTGAGCACATGGTTTCAGATTTTGTAATGAGCTTGTGTCCTTTTTGTCCTTCCGCAGTTAAAATATGAGACAGAAGTGACACAGGCCATAATCAACTTAAGGAAACGGCCCTCATCAAAGGCATACGTGTATAAATGAGTGAAAGGCTTTTCTATTGTTGTTGTTTTTCACCAAACAAACGACGTACAGGTTCAATTTAAGGATCCACTCAGCTGTACCTGATATCTATTGTAAACACGGATTGCTACAAGAGTCCTCCTGTTCAAACACTGGCTTTGTTTGCAAAATTACTTACTCCGGCTTTTGAAGAAATGACACTGTATATGGCAGCTTAGCATCAGTTTTATAGGTGTTTGAAGGCTGTAAAAGGTCTGCTTATGATGCTAATGTTTACCCACTTTGAGTTATGGGAGGTCAAGGCTGTCCAAAAAAACAGCTTATTGTCCCTGTATATGTCCAAATATGGAAATAAGAGTTGTCAATGTTCCCACAACAGAGAATTAAAATAAAACCTGCATTTGCATCTTTTATTTTGAAAGTCATAGTCACCAGAGGTGAAATGTCATTACTATCTGTATATCCGTCATTCTTGTACATCATTTAGGGGAGGTAATGAGTCATGCTTTCGGCTTCACAGACCAAAGATGCCATTTGCTAAGCGAGGCCTGCTTGATCCATTCAATTAATTAGTTTTGATATAAACTGCTTGCTTTCTGTTGGCTTCAGTCCTGGAAAGAAATTGAATTTTGAATGATATAAGCAAATTGTGTTGCATGGGGTCCAGGCACCATGGCTTTGAGCCAAGGCCAGTATTCATATAACACGTTGGACCCTCTAGTTTTATTTGTAGAGCTGTTGTCATCTGCTCTGCTTGATTCATGACCGTGTCATGTGTAAGATATTGGTAATTCAATTCATTGTCTGTATTTATATAAGGGCTGTAGGAAGTATTTTCCTAGTTAGTGTTAAAGATACAAATGAATCCAGGATCCTAGCATATTAGCAAATGAATACAGGCATTAGTCTAATAATGTATTTTGATTTACTAATTAAGCTGCAGTTCTTGTAGGGCCTGTGTCAGTGAGATAACGGCTCCCTCTACAGGCCATTTGAAATACAGATCAAATTGCATGATTTTCTTTTCTTTCTACATTTTCTCACATAAAACCATCCTAAAACTGTTACTTTGCTTTTGGAACCCTTATATATTATTACAGTAGTTACCTGCAGCAAATTCAGAGTGCATAAGCTGCTGAGAGTTACATTTACATTTGTATTTATTTACTGTGTGCTATCTTGGGTCATCCATCCATGTAGAACCATTTTGTTTCTGCCTCCTAAGGTTTTGCAACACTGTGCTATTTTATTATGTTAGAAAAAGTATGATGTTTTGAGCCAAAATTGGCCATTCATCAGGCAAAGATGTATCAGCGATGTTGAACGTGCGTCACTGAATAAATGTTTCACTTAAGAGGGAACTTTAGATCATCTGTTCATGATCATTTGGTCTGGTTTGAAATCTACAGCTTGATAACATTCCAAATTTACTGTAAATGATATCCTGTTTTATGCAACTCAGGAAGCAAACATTTGAATTAACCTCCTTTTTATTGTGGGTAAACACCACATACTTTGCTGATGAGTCTAATAGTGTCCCTCAGAAATGATAGTTAATGAGGCATAAAATGGATGAATGACCTATTCCAGTGCCTGCTGTTTATGAAAGAATGTAAATGATCATTCATATTATTACATTTTGTTGTATCAATGTTTTCATGTTTTTTGTTAAGCCTTACTAATCATTTTTATTGTAGTGTTTAAAATATGTAATGATGTTCCCTTTTGTCATTGTACTAGTTAAGTCTTGCACACACAAAAATAACAAATCCATATGAAAATAAATGTGTAGCGAGCAGTTGGTATTCTTTTTTTGATAGAAGCAACATTTTAGTGGCAAAAATCAGATATACAGTATATATATATATATAAGAATGATATGCTAAATAAGCCCTCAAGATTTGTTTTAAAACCCACCATCCCAGTAGGATTATCAAACAAGTGGCCTGCTGTTTTGTATCGGTCTCAGGAACACTTTTAATAAGTGAATGAGTGTATCTCCATCCTTCAGGAAGGACGGCCACATTTTATCCATCAGCTCGGCCTCCTGTCATCCAACCCCCGCAAAATTAAATCAATGTCTGAAACCAGAGCCGAGGCCTGAACTGCGCCAACAGAAATAGAAAATCCAGTTTCGCTGTCTGCTAATGACATTAGTGCGTTCCCTAAATGGTCGCCTACCGTTGTCAAATAGGAACACAACAGGGATATAATTACAGAGGGAACACTCACATGTCCATGTTCCTGTAAAACACACAGCCTGCTTTAGCTCGTTATGGATTTCCTTCACACACATGCACACACCCCACACTCCCCTCTGGCAGGTAATGATTCATTTCTCCTCCATATCGCGTTATCCCTTGTAATTAAACATCTCAAGGTGAACACAAGGAGAATCGGAAACCACATGTTATTGACCGTAGGAGGAATTTATTAAAAGAGCTTCATAAGTGTCATTTGAGCCCTCCTTTCAATTTCCGCTAACGGGAGAGATGAAAGACATATGAGTGGAGGAAAAAAAACGGAACCTGTCATATTCAATGTATGTGTTCATTTCCATTCACTGGCCAAGAAAGCATTGCCAATGGGTATTGTTCCTACAGTTAAATATCCAGAAAGAGATGTCCGATAACTGCTCTGTAATAAGTGGTCTCAGTAGTACTGTCAGGCCTTATTTTCAGCTATCACAGTGCCTTTCCTTGAAGGGAATATAATCCCCCTATTTTTTTTTTTTTAATTTTTTTAGATTATTTTTGGGGCATTTTGGCCTTTATTTTTGACAGGACAGATGAAGACATGAAAGGGGAGAGAGAAGGGGAATGACATGCAGCAAAGGGCCGCAGGTCAGAGTTGAACACCTGGCTCGCTGCATTGAGTAGTACACTTCTGTATTAGATTATACTTTATTCATCCCACAACGGGGAAATTTCCTTATTACAGCAGCAGCATTTTCTTCAATAACAGCAAAAAAACAAAAACACACAAACAAGTAAACACACAAGAAAAACAGGCAAACAATAATTATAAGGTAGACTGTATATAGCTATATCTGGGTGCCCAAATCCCCTTATGATTTATTGCTGCCTGTTTTTTAACATCTGCTTATGTCTTCTTTTTGCAGGAGCAACAGGACTGTACTTCCCTCAGAATGAGTACATTGAGACGGTGTATGTTGGCCAGCAGGCAGGGACGCCGATCCTCCAGGTCCACGCCATGCTGGACAGCGACTCTGAGCGCCCGCATTTCTACCTGTGCTGGACGAGCTCTATCAGACGCCCAGCCTACAGCTCCTGGTTCAACATGGATGTCAATACAGGAATACTGTCTCTGAACAAAACCCTGGAGGAGAGTGACTTTGCCTTGCTGTGTGAGTTGCATGCAAGCCTTTTAATGTTAGTGTATAGTCTCTTCTCAGTGCCAGGTGTCCACTACATATGAGAGTAAAATAGGCTCTTGACGTTTATGCTCTTTGCATACTAATATGGCTTTGGCTGTGTGTGCAGGTCTCTGCCCTCAAGATGATAATGTAATTGCATAGAGGCAAAAAAAAGGCTTAGTCATCAAAAAGAGCACTGAGATTAAAACGTTGCTTGTTTTTGTTTTGGCTGTGCGTCTTATCAGATCAACACTCGTGGTCGGTGAAGAAGTTGTTCCTGCATGCCATTGTGTTGCCCAACTTCACCAAGAAGTCCCAGTGCGTCAGAAACTACCCTCGGCTCACACTGGACTTTGTCAACGCCACGATGCCTCAGTGTGCTCAGACGGACATGAAGGAACTATGCTTCCCGCACAGAGACACCTCCAACCCCCACATCATGGAGAACAGGTTCCCAGGGGCCCTACGGCAACTCCGACGTCTCACCAGACTCAATGTCTGCCCCAACTACACCATCTCTTACAATGTGCAATCAGGTTAGCCACATTAAAGAGAGACTTTGTAACATTTGCAAAAGGAAATGACACATCATTCCTCTTACAAATTAAAAGTTAAAATCATAAGTAATAAAAGGCACCATTGCTTACAGGGGGTTCTGTCCCTAGCCTATAGCTAAATACTATCATTCCATTACTGTTACCTGAAGCCACAGGGGGAACTGTTTGACAAAAATGAAAAGTGTTGCTTTAAATCTCGCCTATACCATCTGGGACACATACACACCTGCTTTTGGTTGCACCTCTTGCCTGCAGATACCCCAGCACCATTTGCTGTAAATGGAAACACCACAGAGCTGGTGGTGACGGCTCCGTTGGACCGCGAGGAGAGCGAATGCTACCGACTCCTGCTGGTTTGCACAGTCCGGACAGAATCCCTGATCACCAAGGTGGAAACTTCACTGGATGTTTATGTCAACGATGAGGACGATAACGCCCCCTACGTGAATGGAACAGACACAGCAGATATTATCATCAGCTTCAATAGGACAAAGGTGAGAAGACTGATGAGACACAGATGTGATCAGTTGTGATATGGTTTTATAGACAACGTTGGGCGATTTGATCTTCTTTACAAATGTATCCCTTCTTTCCCCCCCCCAGGGTGGCTCTTTTGGGGCTTTGTTCGTCTTTGACAGGGATTTAACCCCCATCTACCCCATAGACCAGAGTCACAATAAGTATGTGGGGACCTTGCTCAATAATGAGCCATGGATAAAAGAAACATTTGACATAAAAGGCACCTTCAGTGAAAAGAAAGCTGCTCTTGGAGGAATCCGAGAGACCGTCCACGACTACCGTAAGTAACCTGGGGGCTACTACAAATCATCTGTTTTTATGAACATAACACGTCATTTTTAATCTACATTTCCCCCTTGATTTCAGAGCTTGTCCTAAAGAAGAACCTGTATGTGACTGAGAATCGCACCCTGCAGCTGGACTACCTGGTCAATGACACCACCTACCCCGGTCTAGAGGGAACAGTGTTGCTGCACTTCAACGTCACAATCTTACCCGTCCACATCCGCTTCGCCAACATCACGCATATGTACACATTGACACGCAGAGCTTCTGTTTACGCTCAGGTACTCATGATTACCCACTATACAAATGTATGACTCTTTGTTTTTCGCTGTCATAGGTCGATATGTTTTTAAGTTGTTAGTGACACCCAGCTGTAGGCATCCCATCAACATGTTTGAAGATGAGAATGATGTCACCTGAGGAGCTCAAACAAAGCCTCAGTGCTGACAGATGCTAAATAAAATTGTGCTGGGAAGTGACCCGAGGGTAAAAACCTCTAAGCATGTTAACAATTTCTGTCCAGTACAGAAATAAGCTACAGTCCAGTACCTGTCTTGATGTCACTGAAGTGGCCAGAAGTGCAAAATGCTTTAATTCCCCCCAATAAGATTTAACTCTGAAATATTATACAATGTTAATTGTATTCACTCTATAGACATCATAGCCACTTTAACAACTTAAAAAGTGTTGAGCACACTGAGAGGACTGCCACCTGCTGGCTCAATAAGAAAAAAAAAGATTTCTCAGTATTTCTGTAATACAGCGACCCATAAATGTTTTTACATAATTTATGCCAACCTTCCATATAAATTACTGTCTTTCAAATGTCTTGTCCCATTCACCTCAGGTGGGCAGAGTCTGTGTGGAAAACTGCCAGCAGTTCGATGGCTTCAGGGTCACATACCGGCTCGAGGTGCCAGATAAGAATGTGTCTGCTGATGTGCAGTCCTGCTATGCAGCCGTAGGCATCACCCAGGCATCGGACGAGATGTGGGGACTGCTCTATGTGAACGACTCGGAGGCGCTGCACAGGCCCGAGTGCCAGGACCTGCAGTACCTTGTTGTTGCCCAGGAGGAGAACTCACAGCTAGAGGCCAGCACACAGCTCCACATCATACTAGATGGTGAAGGTGAGACTGGAACAGGCATGGTCCACTTTACATATCATGAGGTTTTAAAAAGAAAGGGTTTAATCTTCACATCATAATTGTAGTCTGTGCTTATTTTTAATCTACGGTGCACACTGCATGCTCATGTTTGGAAGAAGATTGTCATTAGCTTGATTTTCCCTAGATAGTGATGACTTGCTGCTGTTTAGGACACAGGTTTGTGTTTCACTAACTAATTCAACACCACCGCAGGCACACATGTGCAGACTCCTGTCGACAGTTTTCCCTTCTCCCACATGTCTTTTAAAGATATTTTAATGTGTGTGTGTTTTGGCACTTGTTGTACACAGCAAACAAGGCCAGTCAGGAGAGCCAGCAGTTCCTGTCCTGTGCAGAAAACAGACGGCGAGGAGACTGTGAGTCTGTCCGAGGCCTCGGAGCCACAACAGGGAGATGCCAGTGGAGGCAAGGCTCGGAGAAAGGTATTTTTTTAATGAACACTTATAAAAAACATTTAACATCATTGTACCATGTCCATATAGTCCAGACCTGAGAACCATCACATTTGATGGTCTTCACTGAGGACATGTTTTCCTCAGTGGTGGTAATGGAACCAGCATGTGTATTGTTTCCAGTAACATCCTGTCCTGTGAGAATCATGGAAAATGTGGTCTTAATTTTGATAAACACTGTATGATGGCTAAAGAGGGCCACCACAGTGTTCTTTCAGCTGCTACCTTTTTTTTAAGGACTAAAATTCACTCTTAACATCAAGCCGTGCTAGCCACATTTTTTTCCCTCTTAAGTTTCTTGTTATCTTTTGTGTTTATGTTCCAGGAATATCTGAAAATTACTCAACCTGCTCCCCTGACCTGCGGACATGTCCAGATAGCTTTTGCGATGCAGTTGAAAGCAAAGATACATCAATATGTCCACAAGACTGTACAAGTAAGAAACACAGGCACACATTTAAAGATGTAAAGCACATCTGAATCTGTAAATAAGAGCATTCTGACTGTGTCTGTGCAGAGGAAACTGTTACGGGAGGTCATGAACGAGGCTTGAGGAACGGCATCCAGGCTGGCTATGGAACCTGCTACTGCTACTCTGAGAGATGCTTCTGTGAGAAGGAAGATATTGAGGGTGAGTTGTCATAAATCACACAAAACTGTCAATAATAAAGTGAAATACTGTCTTCGAGAGGTCCTAATTCACTTCATCTAAAAAATGAACAAGAAATGGATTACTGCATGTACTTTCTTGACAAATGACAGTATCACGTACTCTCCAACAGAGGTGATATGTGACGACATGTGCAAGACCATCATTGCCACAGCTCTGCTCCTCTCCTTCATCGTCTCCATCCTCCTGTCCTCATTCTTCATCCACCGGTACCACAAGAACTCGCCTAAACCCCCAATCGCCTCTGCTGAGATGACTTTCCGCCGGCCAGCTCAGGCTTACCCCATCAGCTTTCCTGCTAACAACTTACGCCGCGGCTCGCAGGAATCCATCGAGACCGAGACCTTCAAAATACCTGTAAGCTGCTTCTTTCGGCCTATGACATACATGTCTTTAGTAAACTGTGTCAACCCGGTTAAGAATTTTCTAAGTATTCATATGTTTTTTTCAACAGGAGGATCCTAAGTGGGAGTTTCCTCGTAAAAACCTTGTACTCGGCAAGACTTTGGGAGAGGGAGAGTTTGGGAAAGTTGTCAAGGCAACAGCATTCCGGCTGAAAGGAAAAGCTGGTTACACCACTGTGGCTGTGAAAATGCTTAAAGGTAAGACAAGCCAGCTAGAGACCAGACAAGGAATTAATGGTGATATATGAGAAGTGAATGTCTAAAGAGATGAATGGTTTGATCATTACAATCCCTTCATTTCCTCCCTGACAGAAAACGCCTCCCATAGTGAGCTGCGTGACCTGCTGTCAGAATTCACTTTACTGAAGCAAGTCAACCATCCGCATGTCATAAAGATGTATGGAGCGTGCAGCCAGGACGGTAAGACCTCGTCTCCTGCTCTCCTCTCTCAGGGCATGTGTGTTGCACATGTACTCTAAGTGTTGCTTTCCTCTGAATAGGTCCACTGTATCTGATCGTGGAGTATGCCAAGTATGGTTCGCTCCGCAACTTCCTACGTGAGAGTCGGAAAGTTGGCCCCAGCTACATGAGCAGGGACAGCAACAGAAACTCCAGCTACCTGGAGAACCCAGACGACAGGGCGCTTACCATGGGTGACCTGATCTCTTTTGCATGGCAGATCTCCAGAGGCATGCAATACCTGGCTGAAATGAAGGTATTTGACAAACTGGAAAAAAAATTAGCTTTAGGGCTGAAAAAGGTTGAAATGTCAATTTAAGTGTAAATACTGAAGGGAAGTTGAAATCAGTTGAAAAGAAACTGCTGAAAGGATTTGACGATTAAGTTCAAGCATTAAAAGGAGTTTGAGTGTCAGTTGAAAATTAAAAAATGAATATGTAGCTTAAATTTCAGTTAAAGTGGAAGAGCTAAAGCCACTTTAAGTGTGTGTACTGTAAGCGCTGAAAGGCATTTTGGTCCGACAGCTTGTTCACAGGGACCTTGCAGCACGGAATGTCCTCGTAGCCGAAGGACGAAAGATGAAGATCTCCGACTTCGGCCTCTCCAGAGACGTGTATGAAGAAGACTCATATGTTAAGAGGAGCAAGGTAAAGAGAAGTGCTCATTTTCAATGTGTTGACAATCTTTTAAATAAAAATACAACAAACTAATAAGGTCTTTCTCTGTTTTCCAGGGCCGTATACCTGTTAAATGGATGGCAATAGAGTCCTTGTTTGATCACATTTACACAACACAAAGTGACGTGTGAGTACAATCATTTAAAGGAAGTAGTTAGTCATGTTGTCGCTTTATCTACCCAGAGTTGGATGAAAAGATTGACAGATGTGGTGTTGATCTTCTCATCGCAACGCTTGCCAATAAAACAAATATGGGTATTTCCCAAAATGTTGAACTATTCCTTTAAGCAATTACGCAAATGATTCCATTCTCTATCCATTGAAATGTTCTCCTGTGTTTTCTTTCAGCTGGTCCTTTGGTGTGCTGTTGTGGGAGATAGTGACACTGGGAGGAAATCCATACCCAGGTATTGCTCCTGAACGTCTCTTTAACCTGCTGAAGACTGGCTACAGGATGGAGAGACCAGAGAACTGCTCAGAGGAAATGTGAGCTCCACCCTGCTACTCTACAGCACCTCAATAACTCTCATAAGACAGTCATGGAAAATGTCTTTCTTAATGTGGTGAAGGGGAGTTTAAAGGATTAAATAACACATAGTCTCAACCACTGTAAAACCCTTTTTCCTCTGCAGGTATAACCTCATGCTTCGGTGCTGGAAACAAGAACCGGACAAGAGGCAGACATTCTCAGACATCAGCAAAGAACTGGAAAAGATGATGGTGAAAAGTCGGGTATGGGGAACCTATTCACTACATTATAATAAGTTATTCATATTCTTCCACAGGAAAGAAGTGGTGGGAAGCTATTAATCAGCATCTTTCCATACATTACTGGCACATTTTTTGACAAAACTTTGGCAGTCAGAAGTTATTTATTAGCTTTCAAATCCATTTGGATTTGCCGCTGGTCCAAAATAAGGAGTATATCATTTTTGATGGAAATCATGTATTGTTGGGTTGCTGTTTATAGTCATATACACACATGCTGTGTACTGCTGCTTCACTGTATGATCTTTCACTCTTCCCAAATGCTTGAGCTACCATAATTAGTGTTTGAAGAGCTATCCTAAAATGTGGCCTTGGCCAGCATAATCACAGAGCATACCAGTCAGGCTCCTGCTGTTGAAGTGATTTAAATATAGAGCGTTTAAGGACAAGGGAATGCAGACATCCAAGAATACAGCAGGCTAGTTTTTCCCCTGATATCAAAAGAGGTAGTGGACATGTCACTTGATGATGTAATGAGTAGAATGTATTTTGCTTACATGTCCCTTTTATTTTGTCAGTAGACTTCAAAGCCCTGCATGTGTGTGTGACCTTTAGCATTAGCATACTCAGCCTTTAGCGTGCTGTGACTCCTCGCCTCAGTAATTAGCCTAATCACACCTTCATCTGCTCCTGTCAGGATTACCTGGACCTGGCAGCGTCCACGCCTGCCGACGCCCTGCTGTACGACGACGCCCTCTCTGAAGAGGACACACCACTAGTGGACTGTAATAACGCCCCTCTCCCTCGAACCCTCCCCTCCACATGGATTGAAAACAAGCTCTATGGTAGAATCTCCCATGCATTTACTAGATTTTAGAAACAGGACACACAACACAAGCTCTCTTTTTTGGCAAGTTGTGATTGGCTTTTCCGTAGTCAAGTGTGCGTGACTGTGATCTAGGCATGCCTTTCTGCTGATTAACGCTGACATATCTCCCATTTCATTGTAAATGAGAGGCTCAGTGAAAAAAAGATCTTGTGTCTTGACTTTTGTTGTTTTACTAGGACCTGCTTCTAATGTACATGAATGCTGACCAAAAATGCTACATTTGTAAATATTGAATATACACTTCATCCTAATTTAAATGGCACTGCTCATATTCGTGCTTTGTCTGCATTTCATTTGTAGATAGTCCACTTTTTTCCACTCCATCACATTTTCATTGTCATCATTTCATTATTTGTTTGCATTGGGAAGACACAGTGTGTAACATTTGAAACAGGTCCTTGCTGAATCAATCAATCACTCACTGTGTTTTTTTTTTAATTCCAGATTGTCTTACATTTGCTGACTTTCTCATGTATATTATCTATTGATCTATGATAATTTCACAATGCTGAACAGAGAAACAGTAAGGCTTTTGAACGTAACTCTCAGGTGTTGTTTAATTAAAAGTAAAGAACACAGACTAGTTACTTGTTGTCCATGTGCATTTCAGTTATGGGAAGGCAGCCATAGGTCACATATAGGGGCATGAGCAACATTAGAGCTTTAATACATACAAAATAAACTGACAAATAATAATTTATATGACATTTTACTTTATATAACATGTACAAAGCCATTCTGAGAGTCAAATCAGAGACAGGCACTACAGAGTTGGATTTGAAAGCCATACTGTCTGCACGCTGTTTATCTTTCACTGAGTGCAGAAAAATGATATGTTCTCATTTTTAGGCATGTCATACCCGAACTGGCCTGAGAAGAGCCCGGTACCGCTCAACAGACATGATGCCACTAATCCAGTCTTTACAAGATATGCCAATGATAGTGTTTATGCAAACTGGATGGCTTTGCCTTCACCCGCAAAAGCTGTGGACAAGCTTGATAGCTAAAGACAAACCAACATTGTAGAAAAGATGATTAATTGGTAGATGTGTATATTTCTATAAGACTGTACATATACAATCTGATGCTAAAGTTGGTTCCCTTTTATTTCTGTTGCACGGGTATTCAGCGTTTAAAAACTGGGGTCTTTTTGCTGTGAGAGCGGCAGGATCATTGTTGACCATGCTTCATTCAGCTCTTCAGTATGTTAATTATTACCTCATAGGTCATGTTGGCCAAGTTATATCACTGCATGACTATTGTACCAGATTGTATGCCAGTGTCTATGTCTTTTAAGTGCCTGTGCCGCTTCTACAATAGCCTCTAATTATTAATGTGCAACTGTGAAGATCTTGTTCCAGCCCAGGAATTAAAGGGGACGTCTTTACCATCACCTGCTGTAGACAGCTGGGATTGAGTGGACAAAAGCAGAGATGCTGAACTTGTTCTGAAAATGTAAAGTTTCTACTTTGGAGGGTTGTGCTCCTCAAAATGTCAAAGACCCATTTTTGTGATTCTCCCACAAGATGTTTCAACGCTGTTCTTGCCAAAGAAAAGTAACACAGACATGACCAGTGAACAGTTTTCTTGCTTATTTTCTCGTTTTTGTTTTTTACATGAACGATATCAATTAGTGAGTGCTACTCCAGTGTAAGGACTTGAGACTTAACGTAGATTGTGACCATGTCCCATGTCAGACTACAGTTCACGTTTTGATTCACTGTAATGGCAATCTTTGTGGAAAATGTATGATTATGTAAACTAATGAGTGTTATCTTTGTTATTTTATTATTTGATTACGTTCCAATTATTAATAAACGTTAAAAATGTGCAGAATGTCTATGTCTTTAAAAAAAAGATAGTGAGCTTCTGTTTACTGATTATTTAAATGATCATTTTCATTCATAATGTTCAATATATATATATATATATATATATATATATATATATATATATATATATATATATATATATATATATATATATATATATATATACTGTATATAGAGAGAGAGAAGGTTTAGTCTCAAGTTAACCTCCAGACATGATTGGGCCTAAATCATTATTAAATATTTGGGAAGCCATTTCATGTGTAAATATGTTCAATGTCTCAGAATGTTGCCTTTGTTTTTTAAATTTCTACTGAGCCTCAGCTCTGCTCTGTTTCGGCTGTAAGCAAATATTTATTTTGAAAAGCTAAAAAAGGTTTTAGTTTTTTGGAGATTTGTGTTTCAGTGTAATTTCAGCATAACATTCAAAAGCCTGTTTACTTTACTGGTTCTAACCATACAGTCTATGGATTTAACATACCGTAACTTAACATAGATAGAAGAAGTTTTGAATAACAATATCTTATGTAGGCATAGGATTTGATCTAGGATGTAGGGTTCTTATAAGATTTAAATATATACAATCAAATATTATACACGTCACCCCTTCCTTCATCTATTCCATTATCAGGATTTTGATCATGCTCTATAATTTATATGAACAGGTAACATTTGAAACTCGCAGTTCTTAATTAGCTGGTTGACTCAAATGGGACTGAAACACTCTATACTATATCATTATACGTCAGAAAAGACAAAAAATAGCTCTGTGATGGACTGTTGACCTGTCCATGGTGTCTCATCGATTTCGGCATAATTTGTGCTAGGATAGGCTCCAGACTCCTGCCACCCTTAATGTAAATTAATGAAGGAAATGAAACATGACTACAAATAGAACATCATAGGAACATTTCCTGGTTGACTTTATGCATGATAACAGATCTCATGTTTGAACATTAAACAAGTGATCTGTCTCCAGTTAGAGCCCACTTCAGAGTTAATTCAATTCAGAGTTGACAGATGATATATTATCATAGATAAGAGGTTTGTTTTACCAGTTAGGAGAGAGAGAAATGCAAAACAGGAACAAGAAATCCATTAAATAATACTTATTTTACATACATATTAGATATACATATTTTGTTATGCGTTAATAAAAACGTGGCATAAAAAGACAATTCTTTAGTATTTTAAAATAACTATAACAATAACTTTTACTAATAATAAAAACGGTATTATTATGAACAAGGCTCTTGAGCGTGGTTGATGACGACACTCGTTAGCAAAGTTCCCATTGGTTAGTTGTTGACCGGAAGTAGACTGTGACATACTCTTTTCTCTTTGCTCCGTGGCATTTCGCAACAGCGACTGCCTGCTGCGGCGGGGTTTCCACTGAGCCCACGGCGGTAGGCACAGGAGGAATGGACAAAGACGGAATTAGGTGAGTGGTTGTTTTTAAACTATTTTAACTGCTTAGCAGGCTCTCTAACAGGTTAAAAGAAAATAACACGAACGCGTAGTGAATGGGGAGCTCTTAACGCCTCTAAGCCAGCAACAGAACCGTGTCTATATCCGGTTTTGATTTTCAAAGTAAGTGTACACCGTGTTTGGTATTCCAATTTACCGAGGGACAGAAGGTGCTGGAATTTGGACAACACTTTAAAAGAGCTGTGTGCTGACTGTAGCTACAACACAACTCACAGTGGCTAGAATAAGTTTACTCACCCATGCTAAAGTTAATTAAAAAAATGAATGAAAAACATATTTTGGAAATTGATTTTAATGCTTTAATTAAAAAAAAAGGAAAATCCAACCTTTTAAGGACGCTATTCTAATTCCAAAGGCCAAGGGAACTTTATCAAGATGCATAGTATCCTTGGTCCATGAAATAACTGGCCTTTCAAAATAAAATCTGCCTGCCTCTGTGAATTTAAGATATGGGTGTCTATACTTACGCCCTCTGTATTTTCAGGAAGAACATTTATTCATTTATAATACATTATTTATTCACAAAGAAAATTGGTGTCCCTAAAGGTTGGATTTTCCAAATGTTTTTTAATGAAGGCATTTATATCAATTTCCAAAAGATGATATTTTTTTTATTCCTCTCTTTTAAGTCAGCTTTAACATGGGTATGTAAACGTATGTGCACAACTGTAAATTTTGGCCATAGTCTGTAAATCATTGACTATTGTGACATAAATAGTTAATAGCAGGAGTTTCATGTGAATGTTTCTTTGCATGTAAGGGTGTTACATACAAGCCATGGTGTATGTTGATTGAGCACATCTTACCAGTGAGTTAATGTCATTGACATAACAATGGAGAAATCCTCCAGAAGGAGTTTATAGCCGTCTTGAGCCTAATTTACACCTGTGAGGCCAGGTGCAGACCACAAGTGTCAGGATAGGACAGCATGACTTTGCGGAGCTGTCAGTTTGACTGTGTGACCTTCAAGAAACAATTGTGCGTGGTATGTGGTGGACAAGATGAGGTGCAAAGAATCCACAAGGCTAGACACTGAGGACTGAAGAAGAAGTGGCTGGCCTTGTGTGAGATTCCTTTAGCATATAAATCACACAATCAATCAGGGGGGGACCTTGAGTTCTTAGGCTGTTTTATATATTTTGTATTCATGTTAGATCTTTTTATTCCACAAGTTGCCTCTTGGCATCTACAGTTGATTATATACAGGGTTCAAAATGAACTTTTTCATCCACCAGCCAAATGGATATATGTTAATATTTTACCAGTCACTCAACAGATTACCATTGCTTTACCAGCATTTGGCTAGTAGATGGTGCTAATTTTCAGAGATGGGAAGTAACAAAGTACAAATACTTCGTTACTGTACTCAAGTAGATTTTTCAGATATTTTTACTTTACTATTTAATTTTTTGGCGACTTTTTACTTTTACTCCTTACATTTTAATACGAATATCGGTACTTTCTACTCCTTACATTTTACATTTTAAATTGTCTCGTTACATTAGTTGTGTACTAAAGGTCGTCTATCAGGTGTGATTGGGACTGCATGTCGGGGAATAGCGCGGACACGCGCCTCACACCGCGAGCGGGCGCGCGCGCACGGCACACGGAGAAAAAAGTGAGAGAAAAGAAAAAGAGACTAGCTGTCCGGAGGATAATCAGCTGAGATCGTGTGTGTGTGTGTCTTTGAGAACTGTAAGTTGTATAACTGATGTTGTCAGTTCATTTAAGCCTGTTGTTGTATTGGTCTATAGTTCAGGCACATTTTAAAAGTTAGCTTGTTTGTGTTCTTCACCTGTTACCTAGGTTACGCCTGTTAGCTAGGTTACACCTGTTACCTAGGTTACACCTGGCTGTTGATTCGATATAATGGTGATTGTTGAACGTCCTTGCTCATTAAGATAATGTAATTAATAATGGGTTCATTGTTATTATATGATCCCTATGCATTGTGTATGGTAGCCTTTACAATGTTATTTATTTCTTTTATTACCACACACACAGCCATAGCAGAGCTACCCCCCCCATGTTTATACTGATGCTTGATTGTAATAAAGCATCAACAGAGAGAAGTTGTCTCCGTCTGTGTTTTAACAGACACACCTGGGGCCACGTTGGAAACCAGAATCAGCTCTAAATCCAGTCCTAATCTAGTCCTCACTAAATTTCATCAAATCATTTTCACTATTATTTTTGTGTCATCAATACCAAATTGAATCTAATTAGATGAGAATACACACAGACTTCTCACAAAATCACACTTGAATTCATATCTTGCTACTCGGTCAGAATCTTATTAACCTGGAGTCTCTG
The DNA here is from genome assembly GCA_026937815.1 of Etheostoma perlongum. Classification (NCBI taxonomy): domain Eukaryota; kingdom Metazoa; phylum Chordata; class Actinopteri; order Perciformes; family Percidae; genus Etheostoma; species Etheostoma perlongum. The sequence goes on from CM049387.1 coordinate 9,512,919, forward strand.
TCACAATAAATAAGCTATATGTGTTAGGCCTATTGGCAGACAGCCATTTAAAATGTAGGTAATGACGTATAAAGAGTCTTTTTTCCATGTCCGCTGTAGTTTCTCAGCGTGCTCTCTAGTAACATCGGTCTGGTCCAGGGAGCTTTGTCGTTTGCAAGGCTACTTTTACTTTTATACTTTAAGTAAATTTCCAAGCCTGTACTTTGTTACTTTTACTTGAGTAGAGAAGTTAAATCAGTACGTCTACTTTTACCAGAGTATTTTTAACACAATTATCTGTACTTCTACTTGAGTAAGGGAAGTGAGTACTTTTGCCATCTCTGCTAGTTTGGAACCCTGATTATGTAGCTGTTCTGCAGAGAGCGTGTCGTGCTCTTATTCTGAAAAGGAAGACATCTAACCGGAAGTCTGTTAAGTAGCTTTCTGTTGAACTCGCCCACCAGATTTCCTCTGTGCTGTTGTTGTTACCTGAGAGCTAAACCGTGTATTAGCTCTCCAGGTGTAGCTAATTCCTCCTGTCCCTTACATTCAGGGACACATTGAAGACGTTGTTACAGACAAAATGTTTTATTCATTGACTGAATGACATTGTTACTGGCAGGTTGGTTAATTTCTAAGCCTGCTTGAATGGTACTACATTGTTGTATGGACTGTTTATTTAAAAGTCTTTACAAGTGGCTCCCTGTATAGTAAGTAAGAGCTGTTGTCTTATCGTCTCATTTTCTGTGATTTTCACCTAGGTGATCATCTCATGGATTTACACAGGACAAATGTAAGAAGATACTAATAGGTTGGAGCCAGGAATCAGGACCTTCCCAGTGAAATGGCCCTTCCAAACCTCTAAGATGATGTACAGAAGCACATTGTAGGTAATGTGATCAGAGGGGAAAGGGAATGCAGACTTGCCAGCTATAGCTTGTATGTGAGTGTAATGCCCAGGCGGGGGGTTGACGCTCCAGGGCCGGGTCCGCTGGCTCTTCCTGGGCTTGTTCCTGCTGCTGGTGCTGCTGCTGTTTGCGTACCTGCTGGAGTGCACGCCTCCAGCAGACGTCAGCCTGGCGCTGCCCGGCCCAGCAGGGGAGAGCTATGGGAAGGAGTACTACCAGGCCCTGCTGCAGGAACAGGAGGAGCGCCACCTAAACCGCGCCGCCAGTCTCAAACGCCAGATTGCCCAGCTCAAGCAGGAGCTGCAGGAAATGGGTGAGAAGCTAAAGGTCCTGCAGGACAAGAAGGAGCTCCCTGGGGTGCAGGGCCTGGCCGAGACTAAAGACCAAGAGCCGGGAGATCTGCTGGAGTACCTGCACTCTCAGATTGACAAGGCCGAGGTCAACACAGGGGCACGCCTCCCCAGCGAGTATGCCCTGGTGCCCGAGAGTTTCACCTCGTCCAAGGTATACCAGCTGGAGATGGGGCTGACGCGGCACCCAGAGGAGAAACCTGTCCGCAAAGACCGCAGGGACGAGCTGGTGGAGGTCGTGGAGGCTGCGCTGGACATCATCAACAACCCTGATGAGGAGGACGGTGTGGAGGAAGACGTGCCGTTGCAGAGACAAACCTACACAGAGGGTCACTTTACAGAAGGCAAGATCTACACCACCCAACAGCAGGCTGACAAATGATCACTGTAACTGATATGTTTTCTCACTATAGCATTGCTTTTCATATTTAACAGGACTGTACAGGACCGAGCGAGACAAAGGGACGCTTTACGAGCTCTTCTTCGCCAAAGAGGATTCCAGCAGCTTCCGCCATGTCACACTCTTCAGACCTTTTGGTCCCTTAATGAAAGTCAGGAGCACATCTGTAGAAACATCAGCAATGATTATTAACATAATTGTGCCGCTGGCGGGCAGAATAGAAACTTTCTCACAGTTCTTACACAATTTCAGGTGAGAATAAAACCAGTCCCTGTCTGTTAGACATAACCCAGCATGTTCGCCACAAATTTGCATATAGTAGATACAATGGCCCTGTTTTAATCATTGTTGTGCAATAAAATGCAACCTGTTCTTGTAATTAATAAAAAATAAATCCTACGTTTTTAGGGAGGTGTGCATACAGCAGGACAGACAAATACATCTCACGGTGGTGTATTTTGGGCCGGAAGGCCTACAGGAGGTGAAGTCATCTTTGGAAAAAATGTCAAGGTTTGTCCTTTGGACTGAGAAATAGTTTTTGATATGCTTGTGTTAGTTTTAGGGTACTACTGTGTTGTGGAAATAGAAATGTACCACATTTGTTGTTTTCAGTGAGGAGAGCTTCTCCAATTACACTCTGATCCCAGTGGACGAGGAGTTTTCCCGAGGTCGGGGTCTGGATATTGGAGCCCACGCCTGGAAGAAAGGCGACGTCTTAATGTTTTTTTGTGACGTTGACATCCATTTCACACTCGAGTTCCTTAACACCTGTCGTCTCCACGCGGCTCCCAGTAGGTTTACGCATTATTGCTCAGATTCATTTTGTAATTTGTCTTTTTGAGCTTTTGCAGGTAGACTGTCACTAAATATACCATGTAAGTCAAACGTGACTCTTTGTTTTGTAGATAAGAAAGTCTTTTATCCTGTGGTGTTCAGTCTGTACAATCCTGCCATAGTCTATGGAAATGTGGAGCTGGCTCCATCTACTGAACTGCAACTGGTAAGGACTTCACATTTATCTCTAAAGAGTATTTGTAGAAAGATAATAGAAATTTGCATTATTTAAAGATCCCATCCACACAGTCTGCTTGGAATGATACTTTGCATGTAATATGGATTGTCCACAAAAGAAGGTCTATCTTTTTAAAAGTTCTTAAAACTGTATCTACTTCTTACCCAAATGGAAAAATCCAGAATATCTGAATATGCAAACGCGGTTCATAGCAAACATTTAACTACTGGATGCAATATGTTTCCTACCTTAATGAAAGCCCATCCGCACCACATGTACACTGGAAGTTTCCACATCACACTTGTGTAAGTTGCATACTGAACCGCGATTGGCTTCCAAACTAGTTGTGATGTCATAAAATCCTCTGGTACATTCACATCTTGGACTCGGATTAAAGGCGAACCTCCTGCAGATGGTTCTAGTGTCACAGCTTTGTACAGGGAAGCTCAAACATTCAAGAGAAGTGGGGGGAAAATAGGCAAAACCCGTTTTTGAGTGGAGAGTCATTTTAGTTTAATGAATACGAGGGGCTTCCCTTGTTTATTGTAATAAATGTCTTTTCAAATAGATTCACAAAAAAGACGCTGGATTCTGGAGAGATTTTGGCTTTGGAATGACGTGTCAGTATCGTTCTGACTTCCTAAATATCGGTAAGCACCGATCACTTCACGTGATTTCATGTTTAATGTAGGCCTACTCAAACAGCGTTGACCAACAACTTGGATGTTATTCCTCCCAGGTGGGTTCGATCTTGAAGTCAAAGGCTGGGGTGTGGAAGATGTCCACTTGTACAGGAAGTATCTGAGGAGTGAAGTGATCGTGATCCGGACGCCGGTGTCCGGTCTCTTCCACCTGTGGCATGAGAAGCAGTGTGCAGACGAGCTGACGCCGGAGCAGTACCGCATGTGCATCCAGTCCAAAGCCATGAACGAGGCCTCCCACTCTCACCTGGGCATGCTGGTCTTCCGTGACGAGATCGAGGCTCACCTACGCAAGCAGGCCTTCAAGACTCAGAGCAAAACAGAGGACTGAGCAAGCCTCTACGTACCCATCACCATTCCAACGTTAAGACGCGAGGTGCTGACTCATTATCGCACTACAGTAAAAGACACGTTTACATGGATCCTTCTGCATGTCACTGCACAGCTGTAGACAAATGAATGTACAAAAATGAACGTTGATCAATGTGGACCTTCACAACATGGTACAACAGCTGTATCAAACCTAGATAAACAATCCCATGGGTATTATTTAACCTGTGGAAGGACAACTAACCTGTAATAACTCTAGGATTTAGGTCGACATCATATGTTACGTATTGGAATCAATTCCGTAAGCATGGCGTTATTTGGAAAACAGCCATCCTACCGGCTTCAAACGCACAGCACCTGACCTGAGCAACCCGTTTCTACTCCATTTATACCTTCTGCTTAACTACATTTCACTGCTCAGCGTGACCATAGCCGTGTGATTTTCTGCATCCTAAAAGAATATCAAACAAGATCAAATACAAGCAGCTGTATTTGCGTACAGGCGCGTTTTAACAAAAAGAAAGCAATTACTAACTAAGTACTAAGTAAATTACTAAGCTAACAAGTCCAACTATTTATTTACTGTCGACAAAAGGCAATATACGGTGCACTTTGTTAAAATAGAGGTTAGAAAATGCAAGTTGACCGCACAGAAACCAAGACATTTCTACTGATTCCCAGCCTTCTGCCAGTTGGGGATCAAAGCAATTTACAATCTTTGTTTTAACAGTATATTGGCAGTTGTGCGTCTGTGTGGAGACGGTCTGTTAGTATTATATTTATCGGTTGTTACAGACTGGTTTAAAAAGGGGAACTTTTTTTGTGGTTTATGTGACAATTAGTCACTATCTTCCTATCCTGATGACGGCTTCCAAGTGATCAGTTTAACAGAGAAGCATGTTAAATAGTTAAGAGCCAGGAGCATGCAGTGCTATATTAGGTCTATGTGGACCAGTGCTATTGTATTACATTATTAAGATTTGTCATTTATGCCCAGTCAGAATGACTTACATTATGATTCCTAATACTAGACGGAGTTTGAATGTTACAGCCCACTCTTGTAAATATTGTTCTAATATTTGTTTTAAACTTGTGAGTTGAATGCTTTTGTGCCTACATGCTAAACATGACATGAACCGTTTTTTGAAATTGTATTCCATTTCATAATGGAATACAATGTGACAGCTGAGCAGTTCAGCCCCAGAGGTCAGAGGCATGATGTTACAGTACTGTCAAAACAAAACAGGTTGTTCTTGCACCTCATCCTGTAATCCTTTTTAATCAATGTCTTTGCTAATATTTCAGCTTTTTGTAGTCTTACAGTGTCCTCACCCTGCCAGAGAAATGTTACATTCAAACAGAACCCATCAAAGAAATGATTTATTTTTAAACGTTGGCTATTAAATAAAACTTACAGAAGGCTGCATAAACTGCTGCTAAGTCAAAGTCATTTCTGCTGTTAGCATTTGATTTGATTATACATGGAGTAAAGTCATATAATTTATACTATAAAAATGTAATATCAAACATGTCAAGTGTCTCTGAATCTACCAGCTCATTTGTATGGTTCTTAATTTAAGACCAATGGCATAATACAATTGTATTATTCATCTGTATACAATAAACTACATGAATAGAAAAAGAGAAATCAAAATTCACAAAAACTGACGTAAAATTAACCAGATGGGAAAGTTTCAGACTTCATTTATCAATGTGCTAGCTGTTCTGGATGGATCCCCATGGTCCTGTAGATCTCCTTCAGAATAAGCAGAGCTGTGTCTTCAGATTGCCTACAAAACAAGAGAAGTGTTAATAGAAACATCTTCAACAGCTCACCCCCTGTGTTGGAGCTACAGGCCTGGAGGCCATGTCCCAGCAGGAAAAGTAAAAGTGTAAATAACCCAGGCTATGATGGCTGAATTTATTTAGCTGCTTCGGTTTCAGGGCCCTGGTACAGGCCTTTTCAAATATTTTTCAAGTTCAAGTTACTTTATTGTCCCCAATGGGGCAATTTGTTGTGCAACAGATAGTATAGTACTAATCACACACAATACAGATGTGTTGCCTACCTTGCTGGCATAGTTGGCAAAAAAGGGAAAGCACAGATAAACAATTGCTCTGTACCACTCAAGTGTCTGATTAAGTCATGTGTGCGCCAGTGAGCCGGCGCTCACAGTACCAGGACCCTGAAACCAAAGCAGATGCGGCACGGCAAGTTCATTTATTTAGCACATTTTAACCTCAACGCAACTCAAAGCAGTTTACATAAGTCATTAAAGAGAATAAAATATTAAACAAGATAAAATAGAATAAGATAAAAAAATACAAATATAAATGTTACAGTGCAGATAAATAGAATTTGATTATTCCAACCTGTGTTTTCCTACTGTGACATGTCAAACACTCGCTGAGAAAAACACCCCACTCAGAGAAATGGAAGCTGGAACCATGAGTTCTAAATTATTTAAAGTATTAAAATAAAGATTTATCCAATTATTTTTTTTTGAACAACTAATTGATTAATCAACTAATTGTGTCAAGTTGTTTGAGGGGCAGAATGGCAACGTGAACGTGCAGTGGGTAAAAAGCCTGGATGAAATGGAGGTCTCTGTACCAGTAGCAGAGATGACTCTGGAGGGCAAACAGATACTCGTTGAAGCTCTCGATGGGCTTCTCCTGCAGGACGTAGTCGATGCGATTTCCTCCGTTCAGCATCCCGACCTTCACCTGAGGCTCCTCCTCTTTTGGTGGCTCAGGGCTCTCTGGGATCTTATGCTCTGTGAGGAACCAGAATGGAGTTAGAAACGCCTCACAATAGAGGACAACCTTGATTGAGGAGTTAAAAATCAGAGACTCACCCTCGTGCTCGTGCTCTTGCTTCTCCTGTTCTTCGATCTGATTGGCTACCATGGCCAGCTCGGCCTGCAGCAGGGCAGACGAGGTGTGAGCGCGAGCGAAATCGTTGAGCGTCTGCCAGGCGCTCCTCAGGGAGCTGATAAACCCGTGCTTCAGGTCAGAGCCCATCCTGGTGAGACTCTCCTTCAGCTCTGCAACACAAAGGGATCCGCTAATCAATCTGCACGAAAACACTTCACATCATTGATAAACTTTTATTTATTTTATTTTTTTAAATTAGACGTATTGGCATTCCAATTCCAAAGACAAATATTTTTTAAAGACAAATAGACGCCTATTAACTGACCAACTAATAGGCGTCTATTTGTCTTTAAAATTAAAAGAAAAAACAAGACCAATTGACCATATCGTCCTCTTAGTTAATATTAGTTAACATTTTGATCTTCAGCTCACACTTTTCTGCAAAAGCAAGAGAAAATTACTGTCCAATCTGTTTTGCAATTTTATTTTCCCATAGCTCGTTTAATGTAAGAATAGAGACTCTTTCCCCCCCCCACCACACAAATCGTGGTACTCCACCCATACGGGGGCAGAGAAGCCTGAACTCAACTCTGTTTAGACATGTAACTGTGTCAGGACTTCTCACGTACTTCAGGTAGCTTGTAGCAGCAGTAAAACGTTATCTGGGGCGGTGCTGGCAGAAATGTACGAGAAAATAATTAGTGAGTGTCGTACCGAGATGAAGCCTCTTCCTCCCTTTGTGATGTGGGATCAGGACAGGCTTAAAGTCCATGTCTGGTATTATCATGGGCTCAATCCTGTATGCCACTGGGTCCAACTGGAAGAAAATGAGTCATTAATGAAGCCATCAGATAGTAATGCATAAAGTGACACATTTTGATTATACATTTAGCCTCTTGGTTTCTATTTTTATACTAATGTGTGGGCAAGTCATTTAGAATTTATTCATAATTTAATAATTCTTTATCTTTATTGATCCCCTATGGGGAAATTACAATTTACACTCTATTGTTATTACATACTACACACAGGCCTGAAATACACACCCATGCTCAGGTCCTACGCATGCATACATTAATGGAGAGAAGTCAGAGTGAGCGGGCTGCCAGTGCTGGACCAACGCCCTGAGCGATGAGGGGTTGAGTGCCTTGCTCAAAAGCACCTTGGCAGTGCCCAGGAGGTGAACTGGCACCTCTCCAGCGACCAGTCCACACTCCATACTTTGGTCCATATGGGGACTTGAACCGGCAACCCTCTGGTTCCCAACCCAACTCCGCTACTGCCACCCTCACATAGTAGGGTAGTAGTAAGTAGGGTTAAAGTGATAGTACTATGTTGCTGTGACAATATTAAAGCTGTAGCATTATTGTGAAAAAGACTTATTTTAGGAATTATAGCGGATGCATTTGTACACTAATAATATGTAAAGACTATAATATGCAATTATATAATAAAAGCGTGCTACAACTCAAGTAAGCAAATAACAGAATATTTTGCAGTAATTCCTTGAGGATATATCCAGGTTTGGAAGAGCTGCATACCGGATGGTAAATATTAAAGAATCGCTTGCACGTGGGCAGCTGGTATGTCTCGTCAATCTTTTCCAGTCCTCGGACCGTCAGGAACATGCCGATTGGAGAACCCAATGCAAAGAAGTTCATCGGCTCAAAGTCCAGAGCGTGGTAGACCACTGACACCTGCAGAACAAAGCAAAACAACGTAATTATTCAGCACCAGCTTTAACATGATCCCTCATTTTGTTTACAAGTCACATTTACCTGTCCAGTGCCGACTTCAAAGTAATTGTAGTCGACGTGGATGGAGACGGAGTTGCCCACTGGGAGCTTCTTCACAGAGGGATCAGGAGGAGCTGCAGCTGCTGCGGGTGGGGGGGGGGCGCTGAAACCTGACAGACCTCGGCTTTCTTCTCCTGGGCGGCCTGTTGAGCAGCTTGTCGTGCAGTCTGCGCACATGAATCCAAGACGGGGACACAAAGAGTGTCTTGAGCATCACCATCGATTTGCAAAGTCTCACAGGTGCTCAGGAGACTAACGTACCTGCTTATTCACTCGCTCTTTGACAAACTTGCTGATTTTTTTCCGGGGGCCCAGAGGGATTCCCATCTCTTTCAGGTCCTCGATTGTGCACATGAGCTGGAAGAGCAGAGTGGGAAAGGGACAATGTCAAACAGCCACCACCATCTTGTAAAAATGACCTTAAAGCTATAGCGCGTAGTTTCTGTCGCCCCCATGAGGAATTCTGATTAATGACAACACCGCTGTTACAGCCTTCGATGTTCTGTACACGAAAGTTGCCGGATGACACCATGATCTACACTGAGCCATGCTGAGAGATACGTAGGGTTTTGTAAAGCAATGGATTGAATGTAAAAGATGTTCATATATATCAAAGTTACGCACTAAAACTTTGACCCCATCTATTTCTCATACTTTACATACCCTTTTGTAGACAACAACCTCCCCAGGAAAGGTAACACTATTGACATTATAACAAGCAAAGGAGGCTTTTATTCTTACAAAAGACTCTACGTCAATCTTCTCCTCATCAAAGGTACTCTTGTACTCAGACAAGCCCAGATGTTCCAGCATGGCAGAAAGATCTTCAAACTCCTCCCCATCTTCTTTCGGCTCCTCTTCCACAGCTGGAGGGGGGACAGCATTATTTCCCGGTGTGTTCCCTGCCACCTGATGTGAGAGGCCCAATTTACAATTAATGTACTGCAACATTATTTCAAAATAATCCATTATGCACATCAGTATGTCATGAACCAGAACTAAAAACACGTATGATCAATTATTACATGCATCACCTTCAGTGGGGACACTGTGTTTTAGCAGGATAATAGATGGACATGTTGCTATATATGTTAAATGAACTGCTGTATGACCTGTTTGGTGTGTCCATTAGCAGTGGGTGTGATTGGCATGGCCAGTGCAGGAGAGCCATTCTTCTGATTTGACAACAGGTCAAAGAGAATCAGGGAGCCTGCAAGTACAACGAAGAGACACAATCCTGGTTTACAACAGAAGAAAAGAACAAAGCCAGCGGTGCAGAAGCTAACCAACTGGTTTCTTACCTAAGCTGTGTCCAGCCACCGATGTGCCTCCTCTGTAGTCTGGGTTCCTCGTCATGAACAGGGCATAAAGTCTGTTAATCTCGTTGGCAACTGTGTCCATGATGGTCTGGCAGTAAGTAGGACTGTTGTAGAAAAGCACATCTAACAAAGTCTCATTTGTAAAGTGACGTAAACGTCCAGTGCTGGGCAACGTAATCTTCTTGATCCTCCTACAAAGAGAAATCAGAAATTAGGCTAAAAAAGTTCAAAATAAATAGTGTTGGCAAAAAACTACTGTGGCCAGCTATGTATAGAAAATTACTGATTTTTTTTTTTTTTTTTTTTTTAAACTGAAACTATAGATTTGTGACCTGTATTAAGAGATTTACATGTTTGATAGAAATAAATGCAATTGGGGCTGAGTGCCACAGACAGAGGGTAGAAAAGTCAGAGTATTGAGCGACATATACATGCATTGTTGGGTTTTTGTTTTGTCTGGGTCTTTTTATAGCATTTGTTGACTCTAAAAGAAATTCAACATAATCAGTCCAGTCTAGAGCCCGGACGATAAAGGACTTTTAACTTTTTACGATCTGAATATATGGTTAATTAAAAATCTGATATGCCGATATATATTTAAAAAAAATAAATAAATCTGGAAACATGTTATAAAACATGAATAGAATCAGTGGTGCCCCCTCTGGTGGACAAACTATGCAACACCAACGCTCATAACATGGTTGACAGTCAAATAAACAGTCAGTTTATTTTTTTAATATTCCTTTGTCAGAATAATGTATTTATAATTATAAATGATTCTGATGAATGAATGAATATATATAAAAATGCTGATACCGATAGATCGGGAAATGCCTAATATCGGCCAATAATATCTGCCCGCCAATATATTGCTTGAGCTCTAGTCCAGTCTTTCCATGAAATGACTTTTTTCTGTATAATTACTGGATAACTGACTTTGGATGCCTCCATGGATACACTGGCATTGCCCCATTAGTGATTGAAATGTATTTGCAATGTTGACTTTGACAAAAAAACTTCCAGAGTCAGGGTCAACCTGCCTCTCCTCACCTGTCCACCCCTGTGGCATCTCCATGCAGAGCCGTGTGCCACTGGACAGGGAGGAACTCCACTCTGCTGATGGTTTGCTCATCCAGAGATTTCTTAAAGTGACTGTGCAGCAGCTTCAGTGACACACTGCGGAAGTCGTCCACTGAAAGCACACGGATTTGTACAGTTAATTTCATAAATACCTTCATCACGGCAAACAGCTTGATTTTTTTTTTGGCACTCACCGCACTCAACCATGCTCCTAAACCTCAGGTCACACACAGGACCGATTCCATGTACCATGAACACCAGATGATCCACCTGTGGGAGCTCACCTGGAAAAGATGCACAGGATGGAAATGTTGAATTTCCCTTTACTTGCTGATCTACTAAGTATATTATTGTCCTGTTCACATCTCAACATGTACCTAAAATAAGAAACTGTGATACATTAAGTTAGGCTGCATTATATTTACAACCAGATATTGAAATGCATCTGACAGCTAAATCTGATTTAACTGTCTCTCATAAAACTGATTGATGGCTGTTATTTCCTCTAATGTCTTTTGAAATGCCTCATCTCACTTCATAGTGTGCTGACAATCTATTTTTCTAAGAATACTTTTAGAAAAGCTTCCTCTTTGGATCAATGAGCTTATACTTTATTGCCATTTATATAAGGGGTCTAAATGACAGAACAAATTGAGTTTTATGTTTTCTTCCCACACGTCGATTAAATTAACTTTGGTACAGAGGAACTTGACTACCATCTGGCACTTCATCATGGTCATCATCAATGCCTCTCTTCACCACTCTGGGCCTCGTCTGCCCGTCCGAAGTTGTGCCCCACTCATCCGGCATGGAGGAGGCCTGAAACTGCACAATCACCTACGGGTGCAAACAGAACTCATCAAATCAAACTAACAGGATTAATCATCACAAGACCAACACTCAACACTAATTAGACAAGGGTTTACCTTTGGATTGTGCATGACAATGGTCTCTCCTGATGGGAACTCAAGTCTACGGTGCCACTGGTTGGTAGACACGGCTTTCTTATATTCTGCCTGAAGTTAAAGACATACTGTAAACATGTATACAGCGACTTACAATACAAAAATGGCACACTATTTGATGAAACTAGATATGGATGAATGCAATGTAACAAAAAAGATGACACTTTTTATCAACCCGTTTCTGATCAAATGAAGTAGTGAGACAAACCTCCAGCTTGTCGCTAAACTCTTCAGAGTATGGAATAAAGCGACTATCCGCATCCCCTTTGTAGAACCAAGTGCAGCGCCGGACCTCTGTAGGCTCCTCTTCCCAGTACACTGCAGTCCGCATGCGATCATAGAGCTGCACGTCGTAACGCCCTCCATCTGTCCGTATGATCACATTTTCTGGGTCTGGTTGAACTGGATGAACAAAAAGCCCAAAAAGACGTTAGAACAGATCCCAGTTTAATTGGGCCGTGATAGCACCAAGACTGCTAGGGTGAAAGATGTTTGGATTTTTCTGGAGAGAAACATTCACAAATTAACATGCGCAGTGTGTCATCACACCTGAGTTATATATCTCCTCTAGCTGGAGGGAGTCAATGATGCTGAAAGGGAGCCAGACACTCTTTGATTCCACTTGCTTGCAGTAGAACCAGTGTGGCTGAACAGCCTCATAGACATTGTAGTTGTATGGCATCATGGGACCAGCAGGAACTATCACTCCTCCAACAGTGGTGGCTGTAGGTGGAGGTGCTTGAATCTGTGTGGGAGGAGGCTGAAGAAAGAAGAAAAATAAAAAATACCTTGATCATAACTTCCTTTTTACTCATGATGATGGCTTTTGGGGAATGGATATGGTGCTCACAACAGTATGTTCATTAACTTACTGAGTTAATCAAGAACCTGACAAACTTATCCGATGCAGTCACCAATTAGCTTATATCTACCTTTGTGAATGTGGGTCCTCCTGACAGCGGGAACGTCTGTGGCGGAGAGCTGAAAGAGTATGGATTCTGCTGAGGTGTGTGTGTTTGTGCCAGCACCTCTGGAGCTGGAATATACGGAATTTGCTCTGCTGCTGGTGGGGGTGTGTCGGTACGGGTTATGACTCTGTGGCTGCATCTGAGGAGGTGGTGGGGTCATTGTGGTGGGGGGAGGAGTGTGGCGCCCCATAGGGCTTTGGTAAACCGCACTGGCAAACGCAGGAGTAGCAGGGTTCATTTGGGAGCCCGGATGGGGTGGTGGAGCCATGCTGACACTGCTGGGAAAAGAAACCGGGCCTGTTGTTGTCGGGGCTGCTGACAGGGCCGGGGGTGGGCATGGCGACTGGCCGATGGCTGCAAACGGGTCACTGCTGGTTACGGGGCTGGAGAAGTAGTTGAATGTAGAGGGGGGCTGCATCATTCCCAGAGGTCTGACCTAGAAAGCTGTCTTCTTCTCCAACATCAGTGGAATCCTCTAATAAATCAAAACAGCACATTTATGTGTGTCTCTGCAAGGGACATCCAAAACACTTGACACATTTACACACACCTTTTTTCAAAAGGTTTAATCTAGTATATGCAGAAAATAGAAAAACATGGCCATCACAATGTCCCAGAGCCCAAGGTGACATCTTCAAATGTCACGTTCTGTCCAACCAAAACCCAAATATATTTCACTTAAAATTAGGGCTGGGCAATATATCGATGTTATATTGATATCGCTATGTGAGACTAGATATGGTCTTAGATTTTGGATTTTGTAATATGGCATAAGTGTTGTCTTTTCCTGGTTTTACCGGCTGTATTACAGTAAAGTGATTCTGAATTTACCAGACTAGCTGTTCTATTATTTACCTTTGCCCACCAAGTGATTAAATAATTTCTGGTTATTATTTATCAAAAAACTCATTGTTTAAATATTATTTTGTTAAAGCACCAAAAGTTAACCATACAATTTTGTTGCAATATCGACATCGGGGTATTTGGTCAGGAATATTGTGATATTTGATTTTCTCTATATCGCCCAGCCCTACTTACAATAATATAAAAGCAACTTCTCACATTAGAATTTAAATCAGTAATTCTAAAATATGATTTAAACAATAAATCGACTATCAACCAGCCATTTCAGCCTTATAATTAATAGAGCATCAAAACTCACTCACAATAAACACCTGACATTGAGGATGTGTGAAAGTTACAACCCAGATTACAGCCAAATACAGCTAATCTGGCATTACAGTAAATATTTAATTTGATAATTACCACAGACAGAATGTGACCAATTTAAAGACAGAACATGTTTTGATCAGAATAGTTGCACATCCTCTTCATGTAACATCAGCCAGCTGACAGTCTGACGAAAATACATCACTATCAGTAGTTAGGCTAACCTCTGTGACGACCGACTGTCACCTCACCACCTTCGGTTTCTCGGTCTTTTACACTACATGACAGCAGCACAGGAACTGGGTTGGCTAGCTAGAACTGGGTTGGCTAGCTAGAACTGGGTTGGCTAGCTAGCTAGCTTAGGCTGCTCACGACACCGCTAATGTTTAGCTAGACATTTCCCCAGTCTGCATTTCATCTCACCTCCTGACAACACCGCCGGACCAGTGGCCTGACTCACTGGCATGAAAGGCAGATTGAAGTTAAACTCCGGAGCGGCGCTGAACAGTAAATTTGCACTGGTGTTGGGAACATTATTATTCTTTCTATCTGCCATTTTCCCAAAGATTTACACGTAGCCACTATTGGCGCAGGCAGGCAGTAAACGCTCAGTTCTCTAAACAGCTTTTCCTGTCCCAACAGACTTTGCTGATCTCCAAAGCACATCAATGGCTCAACATACGACAAAACGGCATCACACATGGTTTGTAGATCTGCTAAAGTCACGCAGGTCATTTAACTGTAGTTCGTTGGTTGTAGGAAAAAGAAACACACTCTCTCACTACTGCCGCCTAAAGGCCAAATGGATTACTTAACGCGTTACACTGTCACATGTATCTTTTCAAATTATTTAACGCTAGTTACATAGGAAAACGCTATTTTTTTCAATTTACATAAAAAAAAACAACTTACTTTTTCTTCTCATTAGACCACCATCCTCAAATCAAACTCAAAACACCCATCTCGTTAAAGCCGTTAGGGTTGAAGCACAGTGTGATAGCTCCGTGTTCCGGTTGGTCTCTGTATACAAAACAAACGAACTACGCTCTTCGACTGGTGACGCAAATTTCCCGCCCTCACTTCTGCTTTCCTGTGTCTGCCGAAAGTCAACCAAATAGTATTTTCACAGAGATTTTTTACTTTGATATATTTATATTCTTCAGACGTTTTTCAGTGGCTAAAAATGCCTTCCACACATGACTGGATGAACAACCCTCTCGGTGTTGTTGAAGGGATGTTTGGTAAGAGATACACCGGAACTTCACTCGTTAACAACGTGAACCTAGCTAACGTTATATGGCTAACGTTAAGAACCATGCTAACTGCCATGTTCATCACACGTACCAATGCTTTTCCTGTCCTTCAAAATGCAAATAACTTCATAATATGCGGGTTGTAACTCCCGACGCTGCTTTGTTGCAGCTTGTACCTGCATTGTTTTTACTTTTAGTTCACGTTACGAAGAAATACTTTGTGTGCAGTTTTATCTGAAGAACTGTGTGCACTGGTTCCTTAAAGGTGTCTTAAAGTCGCTTAAAATGGGCTAAACTTGTCTGAAAGTACTGCATTGGTTTGGATATATGTCACATTTATGTCCTAAACAACGCTTAAGAAGTTGTGAAATTTGGTTCTATTTCTTTGTCAAGCTATAAATAACTTCCAGACCAGCTCCCACTGCTGTGTCTGGCAATGTGAGAGTAAAAAGAGCTGTACCTGACACAGTCATTTTTGAAGTACTTGATAGATACTGTATGTTGTGTAGAAGTCATCAATGTGAAGTATTGTCTTCCTTGTAAATAGAGCGGACAATACTAATATGCATTTTGACAGTCATAGGCAGAAAAATCACAAAATGCAGCTATTTGTCTCTTTGATGTTGTTCACCACAATTACACACTGGATTGTTTTTGTTTTTACTTTAATTTAATTCATCTTTAATCCAATTTCTGGGATTCTCAACGCCAAGGTTTTCTATTATTTAATGACAGTTTATTTATAGATAGATAGATAGAGATTCTTTATTTATACCAAAGGAAGGTAAGAATGTATGTAACTTTGTTTCTGTTGCACTAAATCAGGGGTCTTCAACTTTTTTCTAAACCAAGGAGAGGGACCAGGGACCCCCTACATATATTGTATAAGATGAAGTTGCAAATTAAACTGAGCCTACAATAAAGTATAGGGCGGCCCAAGTCCTTCACATACATTTTTAGTTTGTATAATACTAATCTATTAAAATTAGAATTGCTGGCATGATTTTATAAATCATCTTTAAATGTCACTCTAAATGTAGCACTGTGTATCCTTAGTACTATAGGCCAGTAAGCCTATAGGCCAGGTTATTTGGAGGCCTCTCTGCAGTGACTCTGAGGACCCACTTGGGGTCCCAGCCCCCCTGTTGAAGATCTCTGCTTTAAATGATAAACAACATTATGCTCTTGTATTTTAGCCGCTTCCCAGAACAATCCAAACTCTGGATGGGAAGCGAAAGCAGTGGAATTCTTTAAAGATCATCTGAAAGAGAAGGATGCTCATACCTGGGTAATGCAGCTCTCTGATCCTTTCACCATGCAAATTTCACAGAGGTCATGTAAACAGCAATGTCACGGCTTGTTTCAGCCCTTTTTGGTAAATAACAACCACCTTTATTTCCGTGCAGGTCCCATCTTTGAACGATGTCCCTCTGCATTACCTGAAGCCCAACAGCCTGGTCAAGTTTCGTTGCTTGATCCAAGACATGTTCGATCCAGAGTTCTACATGGGAGTGTATGAGGCTGTTGATCCACCTACAAAGGCTAAAGTAAGCACTTCCTTGTCCTCTCCAGTGCATGTTTTTTGCATTGATAATGTTAGATTTCCTCACAATATCATCTTATTTTACTGTTTGACTATCCTCAGGTGTTGCGATGTGGGAAGTACAAAGATGTGACAGAATGTGCGGTACGTTCTCATCTGCTAAATCCCTCAAGAGATCCTTAAATACCTAAATAATAATTCAGCTTTGCTAACAGCGACACATGTTTACCTCCAGGTGGATTTTGACTCCAGAAACACTGTGACGGCAGAGAGACAGACTTTCTACTGTGTGCCGATCCCTGGAGAAAATCCCTGGGTGAAAGAGATATCCTCATCTTGGCTAGAATTTGTGTGGAAATGCTCCTCAATCAAGATTTTGTCATGTATTCTTTGCTGCACCCAACTTGTGTTAAGGTGTTTTTGAAAACTACTCCCTAGTTTTCCCTTAATTCTGTCGCACAGCTATGCTGGCTCCAGCCAAGCAAGAGTGGTTCCTTCCACCTCATATGCACCAACTAGACAGAAACGTAGCTACGAGGAAGATGACGACATGGACGACATGGACACACAGCCGCAGATGCAGAGGGAGCCGCGTACTGGTATGAGCTGCTGTTTAAGTGAATATTGAGCAGAATGCAAAACCGACCCACTGACCATTCAGTGTTTTGCTACTCTGTTTTTATAGACAGGAGTCTTGCATTTTGTTTTCTTCCCATGAATATATTTTGCATGCATATAACTTCACCTCGAAAGGTGAAGGTAGAGTTTTATGAAAAAAGTGACTTTCTCATTTTTCTGCTCCATCATGTGTAGGCCTACTCCTCCTGCAACATTATGTTGGAGGTGCCATTAGGCACTCTGGGAAATGTAGGTGACTGCTAACTGTAGCAGGTGTACAGTCAGGTTGACAGCTAGTTGAGATGTTAATTATTACACACCTGAAATGTATTTTACATCATAGATTATCTAACAATAAAAGTACATAGAGTGGATTTTTGCCATTAATGCAGACTGCTCCCCCTATCGCTGCAGGTCCTCAAAGTCCCACAGAGCAGCGGGGCAATGGTGACTGTAAGCGGCGGGAGACGGAGGCTCCTTCCATTCAGACAGCATCTGCCTCCCATCTCGACCTCAACTTCCCCCTACCAGGAGAGAAAGGCCCCTCCTGCCTGGTCAAGGTGGGCTATGTCTTTAACACAGAGTGGTGGTAGCTCTTTCTCTTATCACCTCCTTTTCATTGCCTGGTGGGTAATTTATTTCTCGTCAAACGTTATATTCCAAGAGGGGATTTCAGAGATGATACAGCCGGTATCAGCAGACTTTCCGAGTACAGAAGCTGAAAGGTGCGTGTTGTTGGCAGGTGTACGAGAACTGGGACGGCTTCAAACTGAACGACACACTAGAGGTCTTTGGCATCCTCTCCGTCAGCCCTGCTCTCAGTGCTCTGGCCGACAAGAAGTAAGACACCGAATTTAGTTTAATTTCCCTGCAGTGGTGGTCTGCGTGCTTGTTGCTCATTGTTGGCATGTCCACAGAGACTCCTCATTCCTCCTGGACCCTACAGAGTGCATGGAGACGGCAGAGGAGCAGCGAGTGCACAGCCCGCCAGCCTCGCTCGTTCCTCGCCTCCACATGCTCTATGCCAAGCCACTGCCGCACAACAACCCCCTGCTGCCCTGCGCCACTTTGGAGGACAACAGTGCCTGTAAGCACAAAGTTTTCCTTTTATTAAGTCTGCTGCAAATTACCACGATTACATGATTTTGCATCACCACAATTTTTTACACGGATGTAAATGAGCCTGGCTGCAGTTCATCCGATTTGCATAACATGCTGCCAAATGAGACATGATTAAAATGAATCAATAAAAAATAACGTAATGTTATTCATCGAGCAAACAATGCAAAATGTGAGCAATTGCCTCTTTTTTAATGTATATCAATCTAACACCTTTGAGTACTCTTGGATTGTTGGTCAAATACAAAAAAGCAACAGAAGGAGCTCTTGATTGGTGTCGTAGACTTATGTGGATGAAATTATTAATCGACTAATAGAATCAAACAATCATAGAAAACCAATAATGCCCAATAACAATTGTTCATGTTATCTGTGTACCACAATAAATATTTTTTCAAAAACATGTTTTAGAAAAAGAAATGGGCAATAACACATTAGTTACAGTCACATTATCAAGCACTCCAGCTGTGTGGGGAACAGTGTTTGGCAAGTTACTTTTAAAATGTAATTAGTTACAGTTACTAAATTAGATACTCGGTTACAAATTATAAAAGTAACTAGTTACTTCAGAAAATAACTAATGTGTTACTTTCAAGTACATTTTTAAATGCTCAAATGTGACCCCACCTCCCCCCCTCTTTAACGGAACATAAAATACATGTGCATGTTCAATTATTATAATGAACTGGACACTTAATATAATACATTATTAACAGAAACTACACAAATCTAAACTCTTAATGTTGCTGTGGGACACAGTGAGACTAGCCTCCAATCAAATGTATGTAGATATTATGTCTAGTGGAGCAATACAAATAACAACATAGATGTTTTGGAACTTTTGATATGTATTGCCCCTCAACAGGCCACAACTGGGCAAAATTAAACAATGCATGTTAAGCACTATAGCAAAAATAAATAACAAATATATACAGGATTTCATAATGCCATACCTGTTTCACGTTAACTGACTCCTTGTGTTATTCGTTGTGTCCGACTATCCGTGCTTACACCTGCCCAACTCTACCCCTGATTGGCTTACCATGAAATTTTACTCAACCTCAGCCAATTGTCAGCATTTATGCGCTTGTGTCGTGCACGGCCACTAACCGAGGAAGAAAAGAAGTCTTTGCCTCCCGGCTCAGAGATCAAGTTGGTCTGATGGGGGGGGGGGGGGACAACAACAAAAATCAGCTTCAATTATAGTAAAGCGCTGCACTTTTCACCAGTAATGGTAAAAGCATTATTAAGATGGGAAAAGTAATTAATTAATTGTTAAAGTAATGCCGTTAGTAATGGTCTGAAATTTTACTCAACCTCAGGTCAGCATTTATGCGCTTTGTGCAACTAACCGAAAAAAAGAAGTCTTTGCCTCCCGGCTCAGAGATTATTAATTATAGTTATTTATATATTACTCGCCGTGAAAAAAGTTAACGCTGTTATTTATAACGCCGTTATTCCCATCACTGGTGGGGAAGCAGAAAAAGGGGGCCATTATGTCAAAGTTCATCTGTCTTTAGAATAAGGCAGCCAATGTTTTCCACTGTAAAGCTTTAAAAGCACACATGCCTGTAGTAGCCATAGGGACTTGTATTAACTCTTTGTCCTTTCTCCCCAGTTTTATCTTCTACCCTGAGTGAGATGGCCTCTGTCAGAGCAGAGCTGCTCACATACTTCACTCCCATTCTTCTGGGAGATGCCCTGGCTGCCGAGTACCTCATTCTGCACCTCATTTCTAACGTGTACGTTCAGTTCAATCTGTAATATTTAGGCGGGAACCTTCCTGTCTTTGTTTTGTGGCTTTGTGCTAAAGCCAAAGGAGCTTTTATTTATTTCTTCCTTCACAATGTGGTTGATTTTCTTTGTAGGTACTCCAGACGGGACGTTCTCCCACTGGGCAAGTTCACCTTAAACCTGAGTGGCTGTCCTACAGTCGCCTCATACACTGAACGCTTCTACCAGATCATTCAGCAGCTCGTGCCCTCTGTGAGTGAACTTTGACCTGTCACTCCAAGCAGCTGCCAGTACTGCTAGGTTTATGGTTCTATATATTTTTGGCTGAAATGAAAGCCAGTAAAAGTATTCTTTTTTTTGTTCCCACCTGCAGTCGTACTATCTAGGCATGAGCCTCCAGAATATGAACCAGATGCGGTTTGTGCCCAAGAAGGACTACTCAGCCAACCGGCTAGTGAGTGGAGCCCTGCAGCTGGCCAGAAACACTTCCCTCTTCCTGGATGAAACCCAGCTGGAGCAGGGACAGCTGGACACAACAGGTGAGACTTCTAAAAATCATGATGGGACAGGCTGTAGACACTGTTAGTATGATTTCACTGAGATAGCACTAACCAAGTTGTTTGTGTTTTGTTGTGTGTGTGTGTGTGTGTGTGTGTGTTGTGTAGGTGTGCGTAACGTCACGGCCCTGGGGAACCTGATCACTTGGCAGAAGGTTGATTATGACTTTAACTACCACCAGATGGAATTCCCCTGCAATATTAACGTGCTCATCACGTCAGAGGGCCGCTCGCTGCTGCCGGTGAGCACAAAGATCCCCAAACCCCTCCCAACGTGGCCTGGGGGGGAGGGGGGGTTCCTTCATCCTCTCATGAGACGAGCCGTGTCTGATGCTGAAGGTTGTTTCCAGCCAATGTCACGCTGCCATTGGTTGACTGCAGCAACCCCTCCAGCCGGCGGCTTTAGCTCAGATCTCACTCTGGTGCAAACAGCCTAAGGAATGTGCTGTGTGCTATTCCTGTGTATTGGTCTAATGGGTTGCCATGGCGGCAGCTGTGTGCCACAGGAACAATCCTGGAAGAGGCGTCAGGCTCGGCAATGTATCAGTCCTGCAGTGAAGGGCAGCGCTGTAAACAACTCCCGGGGTTGATTAGAAGTGCATGGCTCTGTTTACATTAAACAACTATTGGCTGCTCAAGTGCTTCATGGTCAGCTCGGCCTATGACGTTTTGACAACATGCCAAACTAGGCGTGCACACAGCAGGCAGAGCCTACTTTTGCATAGCAACACCTGTAGGAAAAAAAAACAACTTGAGATGCATGTAGCTTTTGTGCAAAGTTCTTCCCTGGTCCAGTGTTTACATTCCTTTCTCTGTAACTCCACAGTCAGACTGCCGGATACACCTGCAGTCTCAGATCACCCCACCCCACATGGAGGAGTATCTCAACAGCATCCACATGCATCCACATGCTTCACAGCTGAACAAGTTCAGAATGTACCTGAGCGTGGCTCGGCTGCTCAACTACAGCATCTCTGATGAAGTGACAAAGGTGAGACATGCTGTCATCTTCAGCCTGAGGGGGACAGCTAAATTACATTACAGTATAATAACTTGAACTGGTTGGTTGTTCCTTAATGTACCTAGCAGGCCTGTGTGTGTCTTGTGTTCAGTGTCCTTTTGCTTTTCCTTCTCTGGTGTCCTCAGTCAGTTGAGGATGACTTTGTAGATATGAGGAAGGACGACCCCCAGAGCATATCTGCTGAGGATCTTCACAGGATGCTCGTTGTGGCGAGGTGGGCTGTGATTAAGTTTACATAAGCTCCTTTTACTTGGCATTTCTTTTCTCTAGTGAGAATAAAAACAACCGCCTGTAAAGTCTTCTCTAAAAGGCAAAGTGTTAAACAAACACAACAAGCTATTATGACTAACTATTAAAATGCCAGATATGACATAAGCAGGGACAATCACTTCATAGGTCAATGCAATCAAAGTAAAACTTTGTCTCACGGTTTGTCTTAAAAAGTGCCTGTACCAGTACGGTGTGACAGTTACTGAGGCGTTTGGTCGAGGGCTAACTCCTTTTATATCCTCCCCTCAGTAACCCCCGTCTCTCCTGTGCCTGCTTCTGCCGTATAATAACACCAGGTACTATCAGCGGGGCGGATGTTTTGGTCTATACTAAAAGGAGTTACTTTGATACTTCCCTGATTGTAAAAATGCTAGATTCTCGATCCACACACACTGATTCGCTAATTTAACATTTTAGAATTAATTAGTTCTATTTATTTTTACTAGAGACACACACACCCTTGCTAAATTAAAGGGCCCCTCCGGATCAGGGAAAGCAGAGGCGAGGCAAGAGGCCTTTTCTGATTTTTACCCCAGACGTCCCCAACTGACAGGCTTTGGTCCCCCTGTATATTTTAAGCCCAGCCCGAGGGTGAGAAGAGCAGAGCGAGATAAGAAGCCACTAAAGAGTTCACATCAACTCACATTTATAATCAGTCAAGGCTAAAAATGACGTTATCACACAGGTGGCCACAGCAAAACACATGGTCAGACATGTTCCACTGTTACAGTAGGTGTGACCTTCACACTTAAAAATCTTTTAGCTGTGCACATTTCAGGAAGTATATATATATTTTAGCTGGTATTTTTGGGTTTTCAACTGAACCTTTTGTTCAACACCAGGAAATGTGTAATGTTATCACATACTTGTATTATTGATGTTGGACGTGGCTGACTGGGACTCTGTCTGCAGGTTGCTGTCTCTGAGCCTGGGCCAGACCTCTCTGTCCAGAGACAGCTGGCTGAGAGCCAAACACATGGAGCTGCTGCGGAGGAGCCGGATGGAGCAGCACACGTGTGTCAACGGCAACGAGCCGTGATTACACAAACAAGATGACTTTTGTTTTTCTTTTTGATACCCACAAATTGTAATAAAGATGCTTTTCCTATGTCCTATAGTTTGTGTTCAATGTCTCTACATTACTGATTTGCAGATAAGATTTACATATATGTTCACTTGATTGATTGGTTGTATGGACAAAAGTGCTCAGTGTGTATTTCAACTCATGTTATTCCTGAATTTCACAGCAGGCTTTCCGGTCCTTGGCGGTGTTGCTGCAGATCAAGATTTATTTATTTGTTTTACCTTAAAGTAATGAGGTCTTGAGGATTATTTTTATAATGCAATTTCTTTTCGAGTCAGTATACATTTAGCTAGTTACCAGCATATATAACAAAGCAAACTGTTAGCTTGGAGACTTCCTGTAAGTGGGTTAGACAAACATGCAATGCGTAGTGTGTGTGTGTGTGTGTATATATATATATATATATATATATATATATATATACACACACATACATACAGTGGGTACAGGAAATAGTTTGGTTTAAATTTTTCACTCATTCATTCCAGCCTTTTTCCAAAAATTTCATTTTATTTCTAGTAATTACACTGCAACCCATCTTGACAAAAAAATGAAATTTAGAAATTTTTGCATATTTATTAAAAAAAAAACTGAAATATCACATGGTCAAATTCAGACCCTTTGTTCAGTATTTAGTAGAAGCACCCTTTTGATCTAATACAGCCATGAGTCGTTTTGGGAAAGATGCAACAAGTTTCTCACATCTGGATTTGGGTATCCTCTGCCATTCCTCCTTGCAGATCCTCTCCAGTTCTGTCAGGTTGATGGTAAACGTTGGTGGACAGTCATTTTCAGGTCTCTCCAGAGATGCTCAATTGGGTTTAAGTCAGGGCTCTGGCACCATTCAAGAACAGCCACAGAGTTGTTGTGAAGCCACTCCTTCGTTATTTTAGCGGTGTGCTTAGGGTCATTGTCTTGTTGAAGGTAAACCTTCGGCCCAGTCAGGTCCAGAGCACTCTGGAAAAGGTTTTCCCAGGATATCCCTGTACCCGCATTCATCTTTCCCTCGATTGCAACCAGTCGTCCTGTCCCTGCAGCTGAAAAACACCCCCACAGCATGATGCTGCCACCAAACTGTTGAGACTGTATTGACAGGTGATGAGCACCTGGTTTTCTCCACACATACCGCTTAGAATTAAGGCCAAAGCTATCTTGGTCTCATCAGACCAGAGGATTTTATTTATCACCATCTTGGAGTCCTTCAGGTGTTTTTAGCAAAAACCATCGGGCTTTCATGTGTCTTGCACTGAGGAGAGGCTTGCTTGGGCCACTCTGCCATAAAGCCCCTCTGGTGGATTGCTGCAGTGATGGTAGACTTACCAACTTTCTCCCATCTCCGACTGCATCTCTGGAGCTTAGCCACAGTGACCATTGGGTTCTTCTTTGATTCACACCAAGGCTCCTCCCCGATAACAGTTTGTTCTAGAAGGGTTCTGTGTCCCAAACGTGCTTCTTTGAGGATTATGGAGGCCACTGTGCTCTTAGGAACCTGTGGCATTTTTTTTGTAACACCAGATCTGTGCCTTGCCAAATTCTGTCTCTGAGCTCTTCAGGCAGTTCCTTTGACCTCATGATTGTCATTTGCTCTGACATGCACTGTGAGCTGTAAGGTCTTATATAGACAGGTGTGTGGCTTTCCTAATCAAGTCCAATCAGTATAATCAAACACAGCTGGACTCCAATGAAGGTGTAGAACCATCTCATCAGAAGAAAATAGACAGCACCTGAGTTACATATGAGGGTCACGGCAAAGGGTCTGAATACATATGACCATGTGATATTTCAGTTTTTGTTTTTTAATAAATATGTTTCTAAATTTCTGTTTTTTCTGTCAAGATGGGTTGCTGAGTGTACATTACTGAGAAATTTTGAACTTTTTTGATTTTTGGAAAAAGGCTGCAATGAAACAAAGAGTGAAAAATTTAAAGGGGTCTGAATACTCTCCGTACCCACTGTACATAGTACAGGCCAAATAGTTTGGTTACACCTCCTTCAATGTGTTTCCTTTATTTTCATGACTGTAGATTGTAGATTCTCATTGAAGGCATCAAAACTGAATGAACATGTCAAATTATGTACTTAACAAAAAAGTGAAATAACTGAAAACATGTCATATTCTAGTTTCTTCAAAGTAGCCACCCTTTGCTGTGATTACTGCTTCCCGAGCAGTGTCACCAGCAAAGCACCCCCACACCATCACACCTCCTCCATGCTTCACGGTGAGAACCAGGCATGTAGAATCCATCCGGTCCCCTTTTCTGCACAAAGACACCAACCAAAGATCTGGTCATCAGACCAAAGCACAGATTTCCTCTGGTCTAATGTCCATTCCTTGGGTTTCTTGGTCCAAAAACATCTCTTCTGCTTGTTGCCTCTCCTTAGCAGTAATCTGCTATTTGACCATGAAGGCCTGATTCACACAGTCTCCTCTTAACAGTTGTTCTAGAGATGTGTCTGCTGCTAGAACTCTGTGTGGTATTCATCTGGTCTCTAATCTGAGCTGCTGTTAACTTGCGATTTCTGAGGCTGGTGACTCAGATGAACTTATCCTCAGCAGCAGAGGTGACTCTTGGTCTCCTTTCCTGGGGCGGTCCTCATATGAGCCAGTTTCGTTGCAGTGCTTGATGGTTTTTGTGACTGCACTTGGGGACACATTTAAAGTTTTCGCAATTTTCCGGACTGACTGACCTTCATTTCTTAAAGTAATGATGGCCACTCGTTTCTCTTTACTTAGCTGGTTGGTTCTTGCCATAATATGAATTCTAACAGTTGTCCAATAGGGCCGTCGGCTGTGTATCAACCTGACTTCTGCACAACACCACTGATGGTTCCAACTCCATTTATTAGGCCTGAAATTCCACTAATGAACCATTTTAGGTGACTACCTCATGAAGCTCATTGAGAGAACACCAAGGGTTTGCTTTACTATCAAAAAAGCAAAGAGTGGCTACTTTAAAGAAACTAGAATATAAGACATGTTTTCAGTTATTGTATTATAATGTTATTGTATTGTTATCTTTAATTATGTTATGTAAATACTATATCATAACATTCCTTGAACTATGTACATACCGTACATATCCACACTTCTTATATTTATATTTATACTCTGATATTTATACTATTTGTGCAACAGCAACACAGAATTTCCCTTCGGGGATCAATAAAATATTTCTGATTCTGATTTCACACTTTTTTGTTAAGTACATAATTCCAATCTGCAATGTAGATAGACATGAAAATGAAGGAAATGCATTGAAGGAGGTGTGTTCAAACTTTTGACCTGTACTGTTTATATATTTTATTCCAATGGAATATCTTCCTACATAAAGTGTACAGTGAACTTTGTTATCAAGTAACACACTCAAAAGAGGATAAGAATAAATAGGATACTTTAATATATAATACAATCTCAGTACACCATGGAAAACAATGACAACAGTCAGTTGGTAAAGAGGAAAGATGACATTGAGATGAAAATGGTGCTAATGCTAGAAACAGTGCAAATCAAATGCTTTAAGACCTCTAGCTGCATGATAACTTGTCATGGTCTGCAGGTCCTAATGGGAGTGGAGGACAACCACAGACAACAAATGAAGAGGTGGTTGCAAAAGCACTTGGTGTTAAAAAAAAAAGAAAAGGAAAAAAAGGAAAGGAACAAAAAAAAATCTCACCCAGCAAATAAAGAATCAAATTAAACTATTCCAGCTTTTGCATATAAAAACCAGACACCAACACTATAGCATTGTGGTCTCTATCGGGAATGTTGAGGATTACTGTTCTTCTAGTTTAACACAGCAAGTATGGGACAGAAGATGTTTCTGCTACGCTTGACAACTGCTCCAGTGTTTGCAATACAGCGGGAAGTAAAAAAAAAAAAAATATACAAAAAACCCCACCTGCATCTGCATTCAAAGTTTGCAGCTTTACCTTAAAGCTTTTGGCAGCACCACACACTATCCGCAGGTTTAATAACTATATAATATAGCACCCACAAAGCAGCCAAGGCTACAATCTCAAATAACCCAAGTATAGTCAGATAAAATATACAAGTGTCGCACTTCTCATCTGCTGGTGAGCAAGCTGAATGCAAACAGGCAAATTTAACACTAAATATGAAACCAGTGACTGTGTATCTTGGGATATTTCAGTTCAAAGAAAACCAGATTATTATTAATTATCATAAATTGAAAAGCAAAGAAAAGCAATGTAATGAGGTGGCCTTGATACATTATAATTTCTTCTGGAGGACGGTCATATGGGACATGTTCACTGAATGATAACCACAAGTGTAACGGGTGACTAACGAGGCAAAACCTCACTTGAGGTTAACGGAAAAACATGTACAATGCAACAATGTTAACGGCTTCATAGCACATAAATATAACTAACTCTAAGACAAGCACTCCTAAATACCAGCAGCAGTAAAATAAAAATAGGCAAACATCTCCAAAACCTGCTCATTTCTATGGAGAATGTTATGTGCCAGTGGATGAAATATCCCGAGATAAACCTTGATGACATACAGTAACATGATCTTTTATACAATACACCAAATGTAACATGTAAGAATGAACTTAAAAAGGTAGATTTTGCCATAAATACCTGATATACATAATCCCACTTCAATTCCCTGTTAAGGCAAATATGCTTTTAGTTTGGGGAGTGCATAAAACGTCAGTGGTTCTAATAATTGGATGGGTGTAATTGCATATATACCTACTATATGCTACTCTGTCTTTGTCAAACATGCAACGTCAATGTACAACGCTGGCCGAGAACCCTCATAGTTTACTAGTACAACCATTAGCAGAATAGTTATTTTATTACATTTTACCTACAAAAACAACTCTAACCAGTAGTTTTCTGGTTATTCATGGTTAGCAATGACAGTACTGGGAGTTCTTTTGAAAATGTAATGCTCATACCTCTTTGAGATCCCACCCTAACATCTATACAAAAAGCTTAAGGCAAGGCTCTACTCAGGGAACAGATAAACACACGATACTCACTGTACATATCAACAACCAGGATACTCTTACTAATGTCTTGTGTAGTCATTATTTCTATAACGGTATATCTTCTAAGTTACACTTGACAACATTAATATTACATAGGGTAACTACGTACAGTATGTTGTCTGGCTAGTTTCTGAAAGCTGTACAAAGGGTAATAGTTAACACAGACTGGTCCTTTGGGAATCAAAAAGATATTTGGTCGGATTCTACAACTGTTACAAATTGAAGGTTATTACGTAGTCTATATCTCAAAAGGTGACCTGCACATACAGGATGACGTACAGTACATGATAAAGTCAGACTGGCCTTTTAACATACAGCTAACGTTTACCGGCCGCGTCAAAATCAGCTACCATTAACCTCACATGCAAGCACTGTGGGTATAATAACCATTCAGACTATGGATAGTGACATTGTTTACATGCACAAAAATACTTTGCATACCACTCTGTAAGTACATGTACAGTACATGAGTTTAAAACATCTTAAAAAAACAAATATATCTTCTTCCATCTTGTTTCTGGTCTCTTAAGGTAGTCAAAATGTGAATATCCTTGAAATTTGATAAGAAAACTACTACTACGGTAGCACTTTTTCTGCAGTATTTTAGGATATGAATGTACACTCATATTAATTAGAAGTTCAACTATATAAAATTGGACACAGAATAACATAATTGCTTATTCAACACTTAGCTCAAATAACTGGACAATCAGTGATCTCCTAAGAGTCCATAATTATGTGCATGTAAACATGGTCACTGTCATGTTGGGCTTAAGTATATGTTCCTAAATTCTGTACAAGAGTCATAATTAACACAGGCAAGTTTAAATAAAGGGCAAATTTAAGAGTGCAGTTCTTGGCCGAGTAGTGACGCTATGTGCAAGCTTTTGCTACTGCTACCATACAGGAAGTTTTAACACGACGAACGACTACAAAATCCTGCTACAAGGAAAGCACTAGATCTGAATGATCCTGGTCTGGCACTGTGTAAACATTGCCTTTAGCTCGCTGTCTTGAGCTTCGTTGACAGCATCTGGCTCTGGGCTCTTCTGTACCTTTGCCACAGCAAAGTTGATGCCCTGGGTGAGTCCCGCCTGGGTGAGGCTGGCCACCTGGACCATGGAGCTCTTGATCTTGGCGAAGGGGGACACCACTCGGCTGCCATTGCTGTCAGCAGGTGAAGGGCCGAGGCTGCCCTCCATCTGTGAACCAAGGCTCCTCTGAGAGCCTCCGGAGGCCGCAGAGCTGAGCTTTTGGACAGCAAGGAGGTTGGAACTGGAGGTAGTGGAGTCGACGTCTAGCTGGGATGGCCTGGGGAGCTGGGGCTCCTCCGGCTTATGCTGCAGCTCAGAGCTTGGGCGCTTGTCTGGGTCTGCTAGGGTCTTATTCTGCACAGGAACCACAGGGTTGAGTGGGGGCGGCTGCTCTCCAAACACCTCAACAGGTTTGGTTTGTGCATCCTGGACAAACTGCTGGCAGTAGGCATCAATGGGCGTACCAAAGTCAATCAGAATGGCTTCTTCAGCCACCGAGGCGGCCCCTGGGGATTTGTCATCACTGTCTTGAGAGGTTCTTTCCTGCTTCTCATCACAGCCAGTGACTCGGATAATAGAGGGGATATTTAGCTCCACACTGCCAATAGACTGGGAGCGACTGCCCAGCCGTGGGTTTGATGCTACAATGCCGCAGCTGGGCAGCACATAGTCCACGTTTTCTAAAGAACCAGAACACAGGTGGTCTGGGTCCGAATTGTAGGAGTCAGAGTCGTCTGACATTTCAGAGTGCCCGTCACCGATATCTTTTCGGGCTCCTGTGCCAGGATTGCTATCTGATGTTTCCAAGCTGCTGTCTGACTTCCACAGGTTGACATGCATAGTTGGCTTTAGGAAATTGACTTTTACATCAGGCTTAGAGAAGTTGCCCAGCCTCCCGAGGGGCTTGAAGGGGCCAATGTTTACATTTGTCTTGGTCTGTTTAACTTTCTGATTAAGAGAGGAGAACTTGTTGAGAAGGAAACTTTTGCCCTGAGCTAGACCAGAGCTACCCTGGCCATGGTCAGCAGGTTTGTTCTGGATGCCCATTATATCCTCATGAGGCCTACTCTGCCGCCTGGAACACAGATACAGACAACGTAAGTACATGGCTTAAAGCTCTGGTCATTGGTTAGAAGTTGAAAATGTGCTATCTTCTTCTATCTTGCTATATGTGAAAAAGAGAGAGAAGAATGCTAATCATCTTAATGAAAACAAGTTAGTACTCACCTCTCCAGCTTCTTTTCAACCACAAGCAGATCCAGCCCTGCGGCCTGCTTCATTATGCGAAGCATCTCAGCTATGCATTGTAATGTGTCTGAAACATGTCACAATGCAAGTCTCAATCGGTATATCTAAAACGTTTCCATTTTTGCAGTTTAAACAATTTAAAGAATTGCATCCTACCTTTTCCATCATCCTCAGGATTTCGTGTTGCTGCTCTCAGTGTGTGAAAGTATCCACTCGTCTCTTCATTCCTGTAATGCAAACGCATACAGCAGAACTTTGGCTTCCCAAACAGAGTAGGCTCTGGACCTGCAAAAGAAAACAACTTGTAACTTCCATGTTTTTAGTGATGAGCTTTCTTCGCATGAATCATGAGTGGAGATATTGCTGAAAGGTTACTGAAAAACCGTTTTAGGAAGTGTTGGGTGAGTCAGTGAGCATACAACAAACCCTCACTTCTCCTTTGAGTTTAACATACCGATTTCGATCTTTTCCAAACCCTCTAAATTGAGGCGCTGGTATTGGTCGACTTTGTCGGCTTCTTCATCGTAGCTAAAATAAAATAAAATAACATAACAGGAAAACATAAGTTAACCTATAAAATTATTTCTAAAAGAAAAAAGGTTGGCAAATTCAATGTCAGACTTACTAAGCAATGTAATAGGCTTTGTCAGACAGAAGCAGCAGCACATCCACATCTTTGTTGGTTGCATCAATGAGGCTGGTGGAAAATGAGAAAAAGGGTATCATGAAAAGAGCTCTTCAGATATGTCTGAAAACAGTGTAAATAGTATAATAAAAAACACAGTAGCCACTAACCTCATGTCACAATTGATGAGGGCCCAACCTCCATGAAACCTCTCATCATCAAGCAGCAAAAGCTGCATGTAGGTCTGCAGCAGGAGGCTGACCTGCTCCTGTGCTCCCCTCTGGCTCTCTTTCTCTTTCTCTTCATGCTCCTTCTCCTTACTAAAGATGGAGTACAGGTCCTCTGTCACTGGCAGGCCCATCATTAGGTCTGCAGGGAGAGGCAGAGGATTCAGAAGAACAAATCAAGGGCAGGTTCTGGGACAGCGTGGGTACGAATACATATATTCAGATATAATATGTGTTTGTTTTACTATACCAATGACTGCCTGTCTATAAGCATCCCTGAAGCGGTTCAGATAGTAGCGGTTGGCTGAGTTCACGCCATCCTTCATCACACCAGCTAGTTTCCTCTCCCCCGTCCTGGTGAAATCTCCCTGAAACAAATCATACAGTACGCATTAAATATATCTTTTGTATTGAAAGGATTCACTATTATCTGCGTGTGTCAAAGGAAGATGGCACACTTCACTATTTGTGTTTGTTTAAGCTGAGTCAGATGTGAACGCGTGTAAAGACTCAGTGATGTTACCTTGAGCGCTGCTGTGCCTGCATACTGTCTGCTGATGGTGTCTCCATTGTTGGCCCACATGATCTGATAAATCCTGTAGCATTTGAGGGGCAGAGGCTGCTCTGGAGGCATCACACCCAGTTTCTTCAGCTACAGGAAGACAGGAGACATGTTTGTTAAAACAGAACAGTTTACACTGCATCGTTGGAAAAGGTCAGTATTTATTTACACATGTATTTAGTTAAATTTCCACTTGAATTTGGGCATTAAATGTAATCCAAGATGAATATGGAGGAATTACTGGATTTCTAAAAAGCTCAAAAGATTTGTGGTGCA
The DNA here is from genome assembly GCA_026937815.1 of Etheostoma perlongum. NCBI lineage: Eukaryota > Metazoa > Chordata > Actinopteri > Perciformes > Percidae > Etheostoma > Etheostoma perlongum. The sequence continues at coordinate 9,544,966 of CM049387.1, forward strand.
CAAAATATGGTTGTGTTGATGTGCAGAGTCTGCCATCAGTGTGTGATCTGATGAGCAAATATATTCAGATGTCAATAATCTGCCAACAAGCTAACGTGGGATTCATGTTGTCAAGTGAATTTTGTGAAAATTGTGATTACACCTTTTGTAAAGCACTTCGCAATCCCAGTATTAGATAACAGTCATAGAAAATATGTCAATGATGATGTTTATTATTTATTATTAACACTGCATTTGTCGTATTAATTAACTGCAAGTTGTTAAATGTGTATTTTCCCTGAAAAATGCGCAATATCTATAAAAAAAAAAACTAAAATAATATTTTAAATTGCTATTCCTTACATACCAGGAGAATGAAGTTTAAGTTTACAGCCACTAAGGACTCTGAGCAGTGAGTTTTATTTAGCTGGACACAAGTTTCAGAAGGAAGTGTGTAACTTTCAGTCTAAAACATCACTGGTACAGGAAATAGTCAATTCAGACCTACACAATAAAATGTGTTTTGTGCTGTGAGAAATGGGTGTTCATCTGTTTGCCTGGGTCCACACAAGGAACAGATCTCACCTGTTGTTCCATCACCACTCGAGCAATAGCAGCCTGGACCACGTTGGTCCTGTCGAGGCAGTCCATACAGTTGACTCTAAAGATACCCTCCTGCTTGCAGATCACTCCGGCCTGATCCACCCTGACAGAACAAGATACATTGAAAACACGATGCATTCATAGAATTACAATATTTTACCCAATAACAAACAGGATTACTAACATGCACCAATATTCTGAGTGATTCATTGTTGTTTTAAATAAAAAATAAAAAAATCATGCCCCCAATGATTATAAGCAAGATTTCACATTATCAGCATTTCCTTGTACATTACTTAATACTGAGAGAACACTTACCAGGCCCACTTCATGTCAGTGATGAGGTCAGAGATCGCATCTGTCAGTACTTGCACATTCTCAAACTTCATACCTCGACTGAGAAACAGGATATAAGAAGCATAAAGGGGAAGGAACTGCAACGTGGTATAAAATAGGATGACTACAGTTAAGAACAAGTCCCACAGCTGAGGCAAGGGTTTCTCTTACCAGTGCTCATGAAAGTCAAATGAAACATATGTGAGGTTTGGGTTGTTGTAAAGCAGGACTTGCTTCAGATATGCGTCCCCAATTATCTTCTCCCGTCCACTTTGATCCACTAAGTTAATGATGACCTGAAAAAGAAAGGTCAAAAAGAGTGTGGCTATTTAGCCTGGAGTATAAAATGCATGGCCCTTGAAGCCTTTCCTGTGGAAACACACTGACATGCTAAATGTTAACAAAATTAGCACTTTTAGCTAGCTCAGTGTGGTGATGATGGCAACATGTGTCACCAATTCTAGTCAGGATGCTCTAACATTTAGCACAGGGTAGTTCACAGTATATGCATCCCCAGGTGACAGAATAAGCAATTGTGATCAATTAAAAAAAAAATCCTAACACTAATGCACGCAAGTAGGCAATAATTAAGCACATACCCAAGCACGCACTACGGCAATGCAAACCCACCTGCATCTTGTAGAGTTTAAGCTGTTCTTCAAAGTGAGCAGAAAAGTAAGACATGGTCTCCTTCTCTCCTGAAACAGAACAATATGCAGACAAATGATTTCCATACAATGAGTCTGGCTAGACACCATGAGATCTAGTTTGCAGACTTTACTGCAAGATAACTATATTTGGTTGGTATGTAAGACCCGAGTGGGACCCGAAGGGAACAGCCCACTATACCTAAACAAAGCCTCAGAGAGACCCTTTTTATAAGACTGTATGCAAGATAATGTAGTTCTGCTGACCTTTCTCTAAGCGTGGCCGGGGATTGTAGCGGTACCCCGCCTGGCTCCAGAAGACAGGCACGGAGCCACGAGTCTGCACAAAGGACAGAGTGTGGCTGTGCACGTGGATTAACTGTTCTGTCTCCACATAGTTAGCCACATGGCCATCAGTATCCACTCCTCTGCGTTTGTACCGCATCCCTTTGGGCAAGGAGAATGTATGAGCACTATTCAGATTATTTATAACACAGATCATGCTTCACTTGAAGAGAATACAAACTCAGTTGTCTGCTGAGTTATTCAAAGCATATTGTGAAATAAGCCATACTCGGATGTGGGAATACGCAGTCCCAACTACACAGCATAACCCATATATTTGGACAGAATCAGAGTTCAGGCATGAGGCCGGGCTGCCAGTAACCGTAGCTCTACCTGCACGGTGGCGACTGCGTCTGGAGATTAGGGCCACGGTAAAGCGGGGGTGGATATCATCAACACAGGTGACCTCCTGTGGTGGCGTTTCCGGGCTGCTCCTCTCTTCGTCGAATGTCTCATTGTAGTTCACCACCAGTTCCTCCACCTGTACAAAGCCCTGGATGATTGGTATCACCCACAAGTCCACCTCTGGCACCTGGAATATTAAAAAAAAATTCAAAATAACATCAGGACAAGATTAAAACCCTCTTTGTCAGGTTGATAAGGAAGCACTTTGCATCCACCAAGTATTCCGAGCAGATAATCTTGCATAACTCCGAGCCTTTCTATTCACTGAGTATTTTCATATTTTTCTGATAAAGCACTGGTAATTATACGCACATACAACTGCCACGTTTACACAGCAGGGCCAGCTGCAGTCTATTAGCAAAAAATCAACAAAAAATGAGAGAAACAAACCATAACGGTGCCTCTTAATATATCTTTGTTGATGAATTACCTGAAGGTCAATAAGGTCCTGGACCATGTGTTTATTCCAGAAGAAACGGTCGTCCACCTTTCACAAAGAATAACAATTACTGTCAATCAGATGTAGAGCTTTTGCTGTACAAATATGTAAAATGAATAAGGCAACAAGCCCAACGAGTTGTGAGATGTGTTTTTGTCCACACCTGTTTCCATAGGGGTAAGCTGGACCTATCCAAGTCTCCCTGGCGCTGCACACTGTTTGTCAGGTCGTAGGTCATGCTGTAGTAGAAGGAATCTGAGTCCATGAATACCTTGTACAGCTCATCCAGCAGCCGCCTCTCCAGACGTTCTTTCTCTTTATTTTCCTTGACCTGGAAGGCAGGGGAATACTGGATTGGGTGTTTGGATAGAAAAGAGCAATAAGTTGAAAAAGGAAAAGAAAGCTAAATCCTAGAACTTCAAAGCCTTTGAAAGCGTGAAAGACAGGTAAAGTAGTGCATCCATTTGAGGATGACAAAATACATATTTATAAGCGGAAAAAAAGCAGACACCTTTTTCTTGATGGGCACAGCAACATTAGATTTGATCTGGCTGAAGGTCTTCATCAAGAACTTTGATTCATCAGGAGACTGGGCCAGTTTGTCTGGTCTGTCGATTCCAAAGTGATGCTTCTTGCAAAGCTGAAAAAGAGGATTCTCTATCAAATGTATGCAATTAAATGCACATGGTAGATATATTTAGAAAGGTAAAGAAATGGTCATTTGCTGAGGATATAATAAGTGAATTTGGTCCCACCTTTCATTTCTTAAAACAAATAAAAGTACATAACTACCCACAAACTGACAATACAGTACTCTACATAGTTCTCATTTTTCTAATCAAATGCAGTAAATAATCTAACTACATTGATTTATAGGAATTCTAGGCACAGGGGTGGACTATTCCAGAGGAGGGGAATGATCATTCTGCAGTACAAGGACAGTGTACAATAGGAAGCTAGTCTTAAAAGCCTATCCAGGAATGATCATCCTCCTCCATATTTACTCACTTGAAAATATTCTGTCTCACCATCCATGAAGCTCCCCTGAAAGACTGAAATCTCAGTAATATTCAACATCTTTTGCGATCCACCACAGTAACTATAAGTCTGCATTTACTCTATGTGTATGGATGAATGTAAAATATATATATATATATATATATATATATATATATATATATATATATATAAATTAAATAAAGCACTGTCAGCCGATAAGAGAATAATCATAAAGTGGCACATATGTACAGGGTATTCTTGAGTATATGTATTTTAAAAAACTTAAATACAATTTAGGACTCTAACAAGCACTGTTATAATGATTTTCAGGGGGGATGAGTGCAACAATCAAAAGTACACGAACACTGCTTCTCATGTCTCATTACAGTATTATTGTACACACCTCCAGCTCAAGCTCCTGTGGCTCTTCGTCAGACAGGGGAATGACGGCTATCTTGGTGATCTTGTAGACTTTGTGGTTGCCTGGTAAATTGCCCACCAGTGCTTTCTGGCGTATTAATACGAGGCCCAGAGGAAGGTCTGCCAAGAGAAGAAAGAAGGGGGAGTTGCGTCATGGGTGCAGAATTCCTCACATTCTGAAAGGTGTGAAGGAAGCAGCTGCACACCAGCCATTAACTGCAGATTTTTAATAAGGCAACACAAGGCATCTGGTAAATAAATATCCAAACCATGTTAATCCATCTGAATTACTAAAATAACTGTTCATTTATTTTCTTGTAAAGGCAGGGTATAAATTATCCTACTCCATACCATTCCTACCCTGAGGTCCACTGAGACAAACCATCAACAAAATCATTTTTTTATCACCAATTGAATCATCACCTTCAGCTCACTCCTCTTCATAACTACACAAATTCCCAAGTACTTTAACACATTTCTTCACACCTTTCCTTGTGAGTAAGAATCATGCAAGGCACTGGATGATTTGGTAACGTAAGCATCCACGCACACATGCCAGAAATTCTGGGTTAGGTGTGTGTGCCTTGTGCAAAAGCAACCAAAAAAAAACAGCTTAAGGTAAAATGTAATGCTCCACTTACCTGTGTGAAGCTGTATCTTTCCAATGATTCCGTCTACCACACCCAAACACACTGGGTTCCAAGCTAACAACAGGTCTGTTGCTGAAACAAAAATATGAAGATGAAACATCAGCATGGCAGGTTGGCAAGACAGCTCAGCTAGATATGCTTGAGGGCAGATACTGTAAGCAGCTAGGGTCGAAAAATTAGCTACATACAAGTCCAGGGCCATGAAGGCCACTTTGTTTATCGAGGCCTTGAGTTATCTCATAAAGACTTGAGCATGTGTACCGTCTCTGTCAGAGTTCTTGAACGACTCACTTTAGATGTTGGTTTTTACGGTCCTTGCCATCTCACCAGTCAAAAACATTTTGTGTACCCAAACAATGTTCTCAATGCCTGAGTTCATGTGTAGAGCCACTGGTGATACTTTGAGAAAAGTGTCAATGTTTGTAGTGTTTTAAAAATATAAATTGTGATGCAATCATAGAAGGGCCCCTAGCACTCTCATTCAAAAGGCCATTTCACCCAAAACAAAAATACAGGGAATCTTAAAAGTGGAGCTTCCATCCTAATTATGTGTGTTTAAATGAAAGTTTGACTTGGGTACATTCACAAAAAGACCCTAGGTTGCATTTTGGCAAGAGTTACGCTTGAAGCACCTTAAAAACAGTTGTGGTTGGGTGGTTTCCTGTTCATGGTAACAGGAAACCACCCAACCACAACTAAAACTTGTTTTTAATACCTAGAACCTAAACCTGTATAAATCATGAGTAATCATGCACTTAAAACTGTCTATTGCCATTGTATTGAAGAGAGTGTCATTTGATTGAAGAAAAAAACTAAACTGTCTCCATTAACTTTCATTTTCAAACACCAGGCCAAGTTTGAAGTCAGTTTTGGTAATGCACAAACTCAGTGACTAAAAAGAAAAACTGGATTGCTTAGCATTGGTGAGGGATCAAACATCATAGTGGAGAAAATTGGAAAAGTGTGAGGGGCGTGGCTAAATAGGGAGAAAATCAGGTCTAGGCAGCCTCAGACAATGATTCTTCCTGTTACTTTTCACCAGCCAACCATTTCATGTACAGGCCAGAGAACTGTGAGGGCCCACAGGAAAAGTAATGCAGAAGACAAAATTACAAAAATGATGAAAAGAATGATACCACAACTTCACTCAGAATATCTAATATCGTGGAAATACTCCACAGTGTGCTTGAGAGTGGAGTAGAAACCCAGTGAGGAGTGGAAACCTTTTTTCCCCCCAATTAAATAATGAAACAGTAGTGCAACTAAAAACCTGTTCAGGATGGCTGGACAGCCATACAACTTCAACCGAACCGTCCACTGTATTTCATAGCAATGAACCAGGGCAGCAGTACTCAGTTCTGCAACGTGATAAGGTGTAATGCCAAGAGCAGCTTTGCAGACCTCAGTAAAACTTAATATGTCTGTACCTGTATTTATTACTACATGAATACATCAGAATGGTAAGATAGTTTTCGGGGAAAAAACTCCCCATATTAGAATAGAACATAAGCTGTCTTCAGTCAAGCATATCTTAAGACAGCTACAATTCTGTTATTGTTACCTCCTTACTGTCCTGTACTTTGTCTGTTTGGTCTTAAGAAGAACTGAAGAGTCTTTTGTATTAACATAAGAAGCAAAGCACGAACTTTGGAGTCAGTTTGGGGTGTTGGCACGCCCGGATTAAAAGACAAAACGATGATTTCAAGATTTGTGAATGGCGCATCCAACAATTTTCTTTGAGACAATAATCAACGTGTTTGTGTGTGACACAGCTGGGTAATTTAGAGCGATTACATGATTACGTTAACGTTCATTCCAGAAATAACGAGTGACAATCACAAGTGGAGGATTAAACTAAACCGCCGAGGTGTTTTCAGAAGCCGGGTGACAAAAAGCATCAGTAGAATGTTGTTTCAGCTCCAGGCAGGCCAACAAATACATGGTACAACAAAACAATCAAATACCAATGTCAGGTAAATGGCCGGGGCTGCGGTACAGAAAGCTGTCATCCAGTACATACCAGGTCTGACTGTCATGGTCCCGTCTTTTCGGCTGCACCACAGAGCACGATCTCCGCTCTGGAGAATGTAGTCGTCTTTGGCTTGAAACAGCTCCATTTTGTCCCTTGACGTTACACAAAAACAAGTAACTAACTGGCCTAGTAGCCAGGTACAGGTAATTATCAACTTTCACGCCTTGGAGGTAAACTGTAGCTAGTCGGAGGGCGACTGACTGGCTAGCCACGGTTAGCTCGCTTCCCACACTGGTACGCTACGGCAGATAGCTACCTCGCGAGCTAGCAGCAGCAGCAGCAGCTGGATGCGTGTCGGATGTGTTTATTCCACTTATAAGCATACTGGTAATCAAATTCCCTTTCCACTGGAGAAGCAGCCCGTCCCACGGTCATGCTGCATGGAGTAAAGGCAAATACACATCAATAAGGGACAAGATATCCCAGCAGCTGCTGCGTGCACTCGTAACGTTAAACGACAGTTTCCTGCTCTAAACAATAGCACGTGATCTGTTCCGTCATCACCGGTGTACAGGTAGTGTACATAAAAGCTGTTTACGTTATTACATCACTAAATGATTGGAGTACTTATTAACTATATGGTTACTTCATTATATATTATTATATTCGAAGATACTATATGTTGATAACTGGGCTCCCCATTCTGAAGAAAGTGAGAATTAAGAATGTGTGGCTTTCTTTTATTTTTAATATTGCCTTTATAATTGTCTTTTTTAAATGAAAAAAAATGTGTTTCTCCTATTTCAGGGAAATCAAAACATCTCAGCTTCAGCAAGGCTAATGCTAGTTGGATCTGGGGAAATTGGGGGATTATGTTTTTAAAAAATCAATAATTAAAACCCTATTCTGATGTTAGAGTTTGGGGTCATTTGTATGTAAAAACACAAAACGTACACACATTTTAAGGGTCCCCACCCATCTATGAATAAGGCAGGAAACATGTTCTTAGTTATGACCCAGTGGGGCTCTAAAGGGAAAAGGCATGGTGGGGCATAACTGTTTATAATCTTACCAATGAAACCCCTTTAGTAAAACTAAGCCAGACAGCTGAATACTGTCAGGGACACATCTTCAAATTCTTCTAAAGTCAAGTCTCAGACTGGCTGAATCTGTGGAAACCAAATTATTAGTCAAAATCCATGTCAGATCAAATTTATTTTCAAACATACCAACTTGATTTGCTTTCAACAATGTATCTGTCTGCTACTCATAAACAGTGAGTAAAACTACACCACAATCCAGCATTTGTGAATGTATGTTAGCCAGTTGTCTAACATACATTTCTTTAAGAATTGGGCACTTTCTTACAGCATAGTTAAGGTGTATTTGCCAGTTTTGTGTTAGTGTTATTACAAATTGTGGCTGTGGTAGTTATACATTCTGACAATCTTAAACTGTGATTCCTCATTAGCATCAAGGGTTGATTGTCTGACGTCTCAAGTAAGATACACATCTTACCTCCATTTGTCATTACACATTCATAAATGTACCAAAATACTATATAATGATATAAATACTGATATATTTTTTTCTTCGAAATAACAAGTAAACCAATGCACATACAAACACTCAAACACATCAATCAAAACTTGTGTAACTTATACTTCAAATGAAGTGCTGCTTATCTTTCAGCACGATACATTGTAATGATGGCAAAGTGCAAAGACGGCAAAATGAGTAATGCACCAAAAAGCAGCATCTAATAAACATTTGCACTGTGTTCATGTGACAAAGCAGCTCCAACATGGCCATGTAGCTATAAAGGGCGAAATGCTTTTCTGTTGACTGAGTTCTGCTTTAAAGCCCCATTGTTTGCACTTGTGTACAAACTGATTTGCTGACTGGATTAAGAAAAGCTTCATACAATATTTGATCAAGACAAAAGGCAACCACACGTAACATTTCTTAAGAAAATACTTCTACTTTTCTTCCATTTATTGATAAAGGCCTCTTATTCAAATGTAACTAGAAATTGTTTGATCACCTTGATCATGACAGCTGTCTTATTATGAAGACATTGGCACAACACAGAAGGAAACACCATTGGCTTGAAAAACATGATTGCACAGAGCTACCATCAATTATGTGCTGAATGGCAGGAAATACCAACACTGTTAATCAATGCATGCAACTTCCACAAATGCTGTAGGTAGAGGAGAAGGAGAGTTAGCTGGAACGGACTTGTTCACCATCAAATTTACAGCAGGTTAACCCTGCTACCCTGTTGATTATGACGTCATTATGATATTTCCTTTGCCAGCTCAACATTCTCCTTGGTGATCATTCTGGGCTCTCCTTTCTGTGTCAGGTTGTCTCCCTCCATCACGGTCTCGCTGGCAGGCCTGGCTGGCTGCTCCTGCAGTTGCTCCAGTTCTTCCAGTATGTTCTGAACACGACGGACTCCATCCCGTCTTGCCTGTCGTACATCTACACGACCCTCTGGGTCAACCGAGTCCAGTGCTAAAAGCTCTTTGGTCAACAGCTCCTCCAGTAACAAGTATTTCTTATCATTCTTCTTTCCATCAAAACACTTCACCTCCTGCTCCAGTTTAGCAACCCGTCCGACTATCTGCTGTACCTTAGCCAAGCCGGGGTGGACTGGACACTGAGCAGCCTGTTCAGCCTCAACCTTTACAGGCGGCACCTCTGGGGGAACAGCTGTCATGTCCTGGGTCTCAGGTTTTGGAGGTATTTGAACTGTGATATCTGCAGTATGTTGTTGTGGTTGTTCTGGTTTCTGGGGCTGCTGGAACGGTTGCTGCGACTGCTTTAACTGTTCGGGATGCTGAGGCTGTGGATATGTCTGAGGTGGTGTCTGCTGAAACTGTTGAGGTTGCTGATGTGGAGGCTGCTGGAACTGTTGAGGTTGCTGAGGTGGAGGTTGCTGGAACTGTTGAGGTTGTTGAGGCTTTTGGACGTCTCCTTCTGTGTGCAATGGCTGGGGAGCCTGCATGTTCTCGGATTTCTGCTGAGTGTTTTGTTGTTCCTGCTCCATTTTCTGGGACGGGTCTCTTGTGAGGACATGCTGCTGAGCCTTAGAAGTTAAAGACAAGCTGTCACTATCTAGGTCAACACATACTGATGTGAACATCTTTGAGCATTGAGAAAAATCACACGGAAATAAAAATTACCTGTGGCCTTTCTCCCAGCACCTGTGTTATAATAGGTGAATGGCTTCTAATATGAGGTTGGAGGTGAATAGAAGTAGCATCGCGATGCTGAGGCAACAATGTTGGAGAAGCTCTTTCCCAGGTAGGCGGCATTGCTGCAGAGTAGCCAGGCCATTCGTCGGTTTGAAGGCGATGAAAGGGCTGCTGTTGCTCGGAGTAGGGGACGCGCTGAGAGTAGACCGATGGATTTAACTGAGCATGTGTTTGTGTTTGTCCTCCTCCACCCTCATGAATCACCGGGATGGGGATGTAACCTGCTTGAAGACCAGAGCTGCTGGGCCGTGGGGCTTGGTGATGCGGGGCAGTGTAAACCTTGAAAATATATGAAATTGAAACAGTGAAAATTCAGTCTTTGGTCATTTATTTTGCATAGGAATTATAGTCTTGCAGCATGCATACTCAAATCCAACCTCTGTTGTTGGCGAAACAGGTGAGCTGGCCTTTCCAGGCTCAGTGGAGCAGCTTTCTGAATGTCCGTGTAAAGGTGATCTGGGCCTGCAGTGGAGCCCCGGTGTCGGGGAAGGTGTCTGCCGGATATTCTGTGCAGTGGTTGGCTGGATGTAGGAATAACATGGATGCTGTTGCTGCCTTAGGTCTGCACCATCATGGAAGACAGGGATAGGAACATAACCTGGGCGCAGAATGGGGTGCTTCATCTCCCTCACGAAGCTTTTCTGTATCTCCTGAGGGCTCGGTTCTGGTGGTATGTTAGGTCCATTTGCTGACACTTCTCTGACCTGAAACAAAGCCAGTATTATAAAGATATCATTTAAAATGCTAATTCTTTAGTAATTATATATTCATAACAATAAATATGTAAAAAAATATTTTTTTATTTACAAGATCCAGCAACTAAATAAAACTACTCTAAGCACTAAGACTGCCTTTAAATAAACATTTAGGTAACCTAGATGTTGGTATCTTTACTTATATATATAATAATATGTAATAAAGTTATTTGTCATCATCAGTGAGAATAGCCATTTACAGTAAACACTGCAAACTTGGTTGACATTAGGATCCCTAAACCTAAGGCAATTACTAATTAATATCTAATGTTTTGCCTGGTAAATGGCTTATTTTGGGCAATTACAAGTTATAAAAACTGTTAAAACAAAATGCTAGAGTATTCTTCTTATAGTTAAGTAACATCACTTTCATTTAGTAAATCATATACACATATACTGCTGCACCAAAAGATTTAGATTTAAATTAAGTAAATCCCAAACTCTGTACAAGTGAACAAACATACATACAACATCAGTTTTCTGAATATGTGCAGCTAAATGTGTTGTGTACCAAACGTATTACTAAAATATTAATGCATACAACCAAATGTTTTTTTTAGTTGTTTTTTTTTAAAACCTGGAGGTATTTTTAACAGGAAAGTTCCCTCAGTCTTGAGATAACTGCAAAGGTTATAGGTTAAAATGTGACATTTCTACAGGGAGATGCCAAATGTATCACCTATTTGAGTATTTCATAAATTAAATGAACGTCTGATCAACATGGACTAAGCTAATTTCCTGTCAGCTGAGAAATTAGGGTTTGTGTGCTGGGTTTGTGTGTGTTATTTGGCTCCACAATCAGAGTGACATCAGTCACCTGGCTGAATTATCCAGCTCACAATAGTTTGGCACACGCTCTAAACTAACATGTTATTAGCACATCACCATTATGTCCTACACAGAGATAGAACTGTATTTTGACAAACTTTATGAAGAAGAACAGGTCAGTATTTGTATTATAGTTCCCCACACATGAATCATGGTGAATAACTTAATTCTGTCCTTATGTCAGTCATTATTTGACCACATTTGTTCTGGTCTAATCTTTTGAAGACGTAAATAAATAAACATAAATAAACCCATTTGTATGCATACAACCCTGATACTCACACTGACAGCATGTCCTTGTGGACCTAATATTGCTGGAAAATAACCACAGGAAAAAAATCATAGCATAATATCTCCCTAAATACAGCATTGCCACTTTCAACACACTCCTGGATGTTAGCCAATGAGACCAATCAGGAATAATATCAATTTCCATTAGCCAAGGTAGAAAAAAGTACTATTTGTTGTTGTTCTCATAGTGTACCAAGTGAGTGACTAGACACCTGCCAACAGCCATGGAGCAACAGGTCTGGTAGTTCAGCACTCTGTCAATTATTTATCTGAAAAGTGATTAAAGCTCTACATCCAGCCACTAACAACAAATACTTAAGCCTACAGAACAAAAACTGCATTTATATGTAAACCAGTAGCATTTTCGCTCTAAGACAAAAGTTATGAAGTAGCTGTGGACGACCCTTTGCCCTCTGCCATTTCAGTATGGGACACTGCCAGGCAGCACCATAGCACCAATTTGATCCCCTGACAGCTGTGTCTTTCTAGCAGATTCTTCGGGACACTAACTTTGGACAACAGTGTCTATCCCTGAGACGAAAGATTACCAACTGGCAGCCAGTGAGGTTAACTTCAGCCCACGGGTTTTCTCTGCAGACCTGTATGTTTCCACAACATGTATATAATCCAGATGAACATGAACATGATACTGAAGACCAGTGCTGCTGAATACTGTCATACAGTTATACTCCACAGGCCAAAGTGAACTGGACCTGCCTCAATCCTTGTAAGGGAAAAAGTTCAATATGAACTGGACACCGCAGTTTTTCCCACCCTGAAAGAAACGTTTTTAAAATACTGGAAGCTCATCATGGGTAGCCTTTACATGCTGCACGGTGAGTCATCGAATAATAATAGTGTTAGCTAGATCATGGGAACATAACGGGGTTGATCACCCTTTATAATAGGCTTATGAGCTGTCTGTGAGGGGGAGGTAACGGTGCCAAACAAGGCCTACTGTCAACAAGATTAATATAACAGTGATGTAGCACCCCGCTTTTATTTAGCAGCGTACCAAACCACAACACTATAACCGACGAAGCTCGACACAAAAACAATACTCGTTAACATTGACAAACCAACTTTATGCCGCTGCTCTTTTAGCTACCTTTTTCGTGTCGTGTCGCGGGTCATTCCATGTTGTCGTGCGGTTATTGTGATCCACAAAGAAGGGCCATCCAGTCTGAGGGTCAATTTTTACTTCCCAACCGAGGGGAAGAGGGTCGTTGTCATTGTTGGCCATTATCACTATCGGAGACTGTGTCTTCATGCCGTTCATGTTGCTGGCTGTTCAGTAGTACTGGAACATTTTATACTGGCGACGGACGCTTTAAAGATTCCTTGAAGTGACGTGGAAAAGTGGGCTGGAAGTTTCTCGAAATAGCCGGGTTAAGGTTGGGGGCGGACAGCGCTGAATACTGTGGAATGGGTTCCCAAACCGGTTATGTCGCATACCAGACACAAAGTAAACCTCTGACCCGCGTTACAAGATTTTTTTTAAATTATTATTTTCAGGGACAATGCACATGGATCAATATCAATAAATGGGCCAGTGATAGCTAAAATCAGAATCCGAGTTATTGCCAACAGGTTTTCACTAACACATCCATCCATGGTAGTCTATGAGGAATTTGCTTTAGTTCAGTAGTTGCTTTATTAGTAGACAGGCACACACAAAAAACAGGCAGTTAATACAAAACAATGTTTCATTTCATTTTCACTTATTAGGATATAGCAGACAATCAGTACAAATAGTTAAAACATGACAACATACATGCAATCACATTACGGAAGACATAGCACAAGCAGACAGTCAGCACAGAGCGTGACCTGTGCATGTCCATGGACCCCAGCTTGAGAAGAACTTTTTGTGTATTAGACAAGGGAATCCCAAGCTTTCTCATAACAAAGAATTCCCCAAATGGATGTACACAGACTCCCACATGATAAATCTTAGTCTGGGTTTTCTAGAATTTGGAACACTATTACGTACTGCGGGGTGGATGCAGTGTGGGCACAGAGACACCTTTAATGACAGATCTTCCTTAATCACAGGACTACTCTAATTCTGCCTCATAAGGGAAATACTAGTAAATGTCAAGTAACTCACATCACTTGGCTGGAGACTGTCTGAAATCACTATATTGGATTTAGAGAGATGCAGAGATTGCAGTTGAAGATGACTGCTGTGTTTGTTTTACACCTGAATGTAGTGAGCAGATTGTCAATAACAAAACCTGCATTACAGCCTTTGGAGCCAATTCCTGTAAGTGGGTGTTTGTATGTGTTAACAGCATAGACATTCTCGTTCAAAATCGCCTCCATACAGGAGTTTGTTAATAAGTCAGATCCATAAACATTTTTCAATAGAAATATTATGGGGATTTGTCTTTATTCTATTGTAGGTGATAAAAATGAAACATTAGTAACCAGATTAAAGCAGTAAGTGTAGCCCCTCTCTTGAATCCCACATGTTTTATTCTTGCTAGGAGTTTACAGTTTTAGTAAGCCCTACATGGTTCATTTGTATGTGCCACAATAATTGATGCCTTTAGTCTGTGGACTCATTAATACAGTGATACATCACATTGACAAATGATTATCAGATTCTTCTTTTAGTGATGATGCTGATGTTTCCAGAATATCTTATGACATGTTTCTAGAATATTTGCATGCTAGGACAAAGGGACATCTGTGACTTTTGCAACCCTATCAACCAGAATTGAATGTATAACCACCCACCATCCTTCCAGCCGTTACCCATCTCTGAGGGTTAGGTGGTGGTTAAAAAGTGTTTCTAATGGAGTATAAAGACATCAGTGTTGCTCAGCACAAATTGGAACATTTGCACCTAAGCATTGATAGGAATAGTGACTGAAGAGAAACTCTTTATTTTTTGATGGGAATTCAATAATTTCATGACACAGGAGAAGGGAGAAAACTTAGCCTACTTGTTGGCCCTTTAATAAACATACTTCAAAAAAGCACTTGCCAAAAACGCATTAGTGTGAAAATTCCATAGACATTTGGAAAGTTGCTGTCTTTGGCGTCCCCTAGTGATAGTGTCAAAAAGACATATGAGAGACAGTAAATCATACATTTTTTTAAAGATAAATGTATTATAAATGTATATTTGTTTATGTGTAAATGGACAACCTGTTTTGTAATGCAGAATAGACTAATCACTTTTTATAAACACAGATTATTTTATGTTCTTAATTTGATCTATTGACCTTTTGATACATTAGTACTCAATACAATGTTTTATTCAGTTAGAGTAACACTTCTATAAGACATAATTTGTTAATCAAAATGTGAATGTGTTATTCAAAACGTGGGATCACACTGGAAACCTTCACGTGGACACAAAAGGTCTCTGGTTCGAGACACCAACATTAACCGTCGGAATTAGGTGAATAAAACAAGCGCATGCTCGCATTCCACTTCAAAATAAAGGTCTCTTAAGCAAATTACCTCCAGAGGTTGCCTAATATGGTAAATTAAGTTAATTAATAACTGCAAAAGCCAAGGTCATTGGCTTTTGCAGTTATTAATTAACTAATCATATCCAGAAACATCAACTATATCTAAAAAATGTAACGTTTCCAATGTTGAAACTGTAAAAATGGTGGTCTTTCGTCTATGGTTACCTCACCCTTACCTCGCCGGGCTCTTAACAAACACGCACCCACACACCCACGCTCGCCCAGCTCTCTGGATTCCCAGCGTGAAGTATACCATATACCCGGTTAGCTAGCTTCAAAGCTAGTTAGCTAGCTAGCAGTAACTAACGTTTGTTAGCTACTAGCTAACAGCGTACACTGGAGTCGGTCAACATTAACTGTCGCATTCGACTATGGACGACGAAAGCTATCCCAAAACATTGTAAGTAATGTTGATGGTGTCTAATAGCGATAGGTAGCTGACGTTAGCTAATTTAGCTATCCGTTGGCTAACTTGGCTAGCTAGCTAACGTTAACGTTACCCGCTGTCTACACAACCCCGGTGAATACCGTCAGACAACATAGCGTTATATTTACTACTTCACTAACGTCAGATTAGTAAACATACGTGTTAAATACTAAATAACACGTATTTATCACGTTTGTGTAACGTTAAAAGCGTTACTAACGTGGGGCCAGCTAACGAAATAACGTCACGTTAGGAACGTAAACTCACAAATATCACAATCTGTGCCTTCTTATTGTTACCAGGAGTAACGTTAAACTGTTAACAGCTTTCATTAAATGAACCCTTCTTTTCCCTGCAGGTATGTGGGGAACCTCTCCAGGGATGTAACAGAAATTTTGATTCTGCAACTCTTCACCCAGATTGGGCCTTGTAAAAGTTGTAAAATGATCACAGAGGTAAATAGCCAAGATTGTATGTCTTTCCATTTTCTTTCTATGCCCCCTGCCCTGCCATTCACATCTAGATCGTCACCACATCCAACTTTTCACCTACTAGTTATGAACAACTTTGACTTAAATCAACGTATAAAGAATGGGTGTAACGATTCTCCAAATCATTACATTTTCGTTTCTAAGGTTATGGTTTGATTCTCGATTTTGACATTTACCTTTTTTAAAGCACAGGTTGCTGTGCCATTTATTATGCAATATAGTATCTGGCCTTTGTTCGCAATGTACCGCACTACATTGTAAAATAACATTTATTTATTAATCATTTATTAACAACATCATGTAAAAATAACTTACATCTTCAGTCAATTGGTCAAAACATTGGTGACCACCTCCAACTTTTCACCTATTAGTTATGAACAACTTTGACTTAATCCATTATAGGGGTTTCAGTGGTTGCCCTTAACTGTTGGATTAAAGGAAATAGAAAGAGCTACATCTCAGTTGTCTAAAATACAGTTTAACCAACATTCAACGTTTGTGTTTTACCTGGTCTCTTGCAGCATACAAGCAATGATCCCTATTGCTTTGTGGAGTTCTTTGAACACAGAGATGCTGCTGCAGCCCTTGCAGCCATGAACGGGAGGAAGATATTAGGAAAGGTAGGAACATTTGTCTAGATCAAAATTAAAAGCAAGATTAGGCAGCTCAACTGTTTCAGAATTCCCTTGTGATCCTTGTTAGTTGTGTAGAAAATATCTGTTTCTTAGGATTCCATGCTCACTCTTTCAGGAAGTCAAAGTTAACTGGGCCACCACTCCAAGTAGCCAGAAGAAAGACACATCCAGTAAGTTTTCACCTATTTGTTTTCTAATCTGATCTCAAAGTTTACCAGTGAATGGTAAATGGTTTTTACCCTTTGTTTGTCTTTTGTTTCCTTCTAGATCACTTCCATGTTTTTGTGGGAGATTTGAGCCCTGAGATCACCACCGAAGATGTCAAGGCTGCATTTGCACCTTTTGGGAAAATCTCGTAAGTTTTACCTTTTTTTTTTCTTTTCTTTTTTTAAAGTTTTTTTTTAATGCTACAATGCAAGCATATTGACTTCTCTAAAGTTGGGCAATATTGGCATAATTCATAATAGTATTCTGTAAACGTATGCTCTGAAACAACTGTCTATGACCATGTTTACATGCATACAGTATGGGTAAATTAAATAAAAAAACAAATATTGGTCCACAAGGGCTGACATCCTAAAGGTTTTTGTTTCTTCTCAACAGTTTACGAGCTACGTCTGATCTCAGATAAATTTGTAGTTTTGGGATCAAAACAATGGTTTGAATATTAAATAATTGGACATCCTCGTGTCCATGGAGTTACGCAGTTGACCATGAATGGCAACGTCTCCCTTTCTTACGTGTGTCCCTCTCTCTCTCCTCTCATTTCCCGTTAATTATTCACTGATGGATATCTAGTAAAGGCATACTATGCCCAACCCAAATTTTAAAAATAAATACATTCAAGTAAAATTGACTAAAGAACACATAAGAATGAATATTGAGAAACAGAAACTGTAAAGGGGAAACAAAAACTTGCGTTACATGAGGCCACTACTAATAGAGCTGATAGAGCATCTGTAGATTAATGTCACTTAAACTTTTAATTATTTAACACTGCAATTCTCTGTGTTTGAGAGAATCAGTGATCATGTAGACAGACCGATAGATGAGCAGGTTTTGGTAAATTTATGCTTTTACTCTGAATGTATACTGGGAAAAGTCTAACACACTGAGAGAAAACCCATGTCAACAGAGATTACTAAAGTTTAGGAGAATCAATTCAATTTTGCTTCATCTTGAAATCATTGTTGTCAACTTTCTTCTGTGTAAAGGACACTACTACATTGTAAACATAGTTAATGAGGGCCCAACATCATTTTAAGTATTTCAGGAAAGAATATCTCAGAATGAACTGAACCTCTTACCATTATATGTATTGCTTTGTTTAAAAGAACAACAACACTCTTACCAGATTGGAACATCCTCATTTAAGATATTAATGACCAACACAATTCCTGTAAGTTGTTAAGAGCTTTATTGCAGTTACTTACTTGTAGTCTATGTATTGTGTCTCTGTTTTTATGACTGAAGTGTCAGCTTTTATCCTACTCTTGCTTTTCTTAGTATATTTAGGGTGTGGTAAGTAAACTGTATGTCAGCAACATGTAACCTGAACAGCTTTTAGTTGTGGGTCTCAATGAAGTAATAGCACTTTGGTTATTTTACAGAAATGCTCATAGGATTGGACAGGAGCTTGAAGGCTAACAGCAAAGGAACTGTGCACTCTGGAGACTCAGATGTAGTTTTTTTTCTCTATTTATTCCATTCTTTCCATATGTCTTTATTTGTAGATGCTATGTATTAACATGCTCTAGCTTAGATTAACATATTCCAATACTCAATGCATTCTTCTAAATCTTTGTTTAAATTGTCTCATTTTGATTTGCATAGTGTTGTTTGTAGTGCAATGGTCCTCTTCCAAAATTTCTGAAAAATGTCAATTTCTCAAAATTTGCAGCTCCCCAAACTCCATACTCCATATTGGTGGTAAAGAATTGACCAGGAAAAATAAAGAAATCTGTTAACAGGCCATGTATGCCGTTTAATTCCTTTTTTCTCTTTTGATATTTTCTATATATTTCTTACTTGTAGCACGAGCACCAGCAGCAGATTTTAAGAATGCATGGCAATCCGTATAATCTGTTCCTCTTCGGGAATTCAAATCAATAGCCTACTGTTGAGAAAATTGAACAAAAAGTGGTGCTCTAGTCGCAACCATCCATTAATACATATAAAATGATTTAAAAACAATACTGTAGGCTGCATGTTTTTGTACTTGTTTTGTTTTTTTGTCTCAAGTGTTGCTTTGTAGTTATGTTACGAGTCAGTGCTCAGTACAAGGCCATGATAGCTAATGTAAATTCCATTAATGTAGGACAGAGTGGAGGATTCACAGTTCAGTGTGTTTTGCGTGGTTCCTTTTAGTTTGAAGCATTTAAAGGGGAAAGTGCACTGAAGTTGTTTTCACGTTTCCTTCTAGGGATGCCCGTGTTGTGAAGGACATGACGACAGGCAAATCAAAGGGGTATGGATTTGTGTCCTTCTACAACAAACTGGTAAGGCTCCAGTGCAAGAACACAGACTGAAGGTTATTTCTATTTTCTGTTTATTATCCTACTTTAATGCATCATATAAAATCTAATTAATCTTAGTTGGAAACATAGTCGCAACAACATAAATCATCTATCATAACATAGTTTCTCGTTAACCATTACCAGTATCAATACTACTTAGATTTAAAAAAACAACAACAGCAAAAAAACAGAAAAAAGTATGTTCTGAGAACTCATTATAGTCACCGATAAACTTCACAGATTTATCAAATCAAGAAGGGTAACTTTGTTTCATCTGGTTTTATAGGATGCAGAGAATGCCATCATTAACATGGGGGGGACAATGGCTGGGAGGACGCCAAATCAGGACCAACTGGGCAACACGTAAACCACCAGCTCCAAAGAGTACCCAGGACAGTAAGTTTTAAAGTCCCTGAACACACACACTGGGGATTTCACTTACCAGGCTATCAGAATTGTTCGGGAGTGTGCAGACTGTGTTTGATTGACATTTTCCTCGCTCACCTGTTAGCTTTGTTGCACCTGCCAAATGACACCTTTATCATTCTTATTGGTGCATCTTATGGCGTTTTTCTATTACAAGGTACCTGCTTGACTTGCCTCGACTCTACTCGCTTTTTTTGGTTTTCCGTTATGAAAAAAAGTCCCTGGTACCTGCCAACAGGTACTTCTTTTTAGTATCAACTCAGTCGAGGTTTCAAGCGAGCTGAGGAGATACCAAAAGGTGACGTGAAAACCTGCAGACTACTGATTGGTTGGAGAGAATCGTCACTATTCACTGCGTCATCATTGCTAGCAACAAACGGGAGGTCCTGAACAAACCCGCCAATTTAAAATAGTTTAGACTGCGGTGTTTTTTTTTTTTTTTTTTTTGCTGCCTCCAGCTTCTTTTGAAACTAAATGTGGCTTCTGACTAACAGACACATGCCGAGAATCAAAAACAGTACACCTTTGATGTTCTGTGTGTGTGTTGCGTTAGGTCACGGCAGTTTCTTGCCACGCTCGCCTCACGCATGAGGCAGTACTAAATCTGCAATGGAAAAAGGAGGACGGGGCAGGGGGGGGAGTCAAGTCGAGCAGGTTCCATGTAATGGAAAAACGCCACTAGTTTGTAGTGCAGGTCATTTCTCTCAAATCATAAATCATAGCTGTGACTTGGTTTTGATTTGAAACATAAACTCGTGTATAAAATGTTGTTTTTATTTTAGATGGCTCAAAGCAGCTGAGGTTCGATGACGTAGTGGCTCAGTCCAGTCCACAGAACTGTACCGTGTACTGTGGAGGGATCCAGTTAGGACTATCAGGCAAGTGTCATGTTCTCTAAAGATGCATTGTCACACCCCTTGTCACACTATAGTAGTAGTCTTATTTCTTACCTTACACTTTCCTCAAATAGCCTAAGAACTAACCACATTAACCTTTTTTTCTTTCAGAACACCTAATGCGACAGACCTTCTCACCATTTGGTCAGATAATGGAAATCCGAGTTTTCCCAGAGAAAGGATACTCTTTCATCAGGTAATGCCTTCGTCCATTGCAGCATTTGGCCTCTAGATGTCAACAAAATCAAACTGTATGACTCGACAGGCCAGTCAGCACCCGTAGTGGTGTCAGTGGCCCTTTCTGTTATGTTTGTCTTTACTACTGTGTATTTTCTAAATTGCTTGCTTGCTGCTAAGCTGGTGTTTTCCTTTTAAGGTTTTCCTCCCATGACAGTGCGGCCCATGCCATTGTTTCAGTAAATGGCACAGCCGTGGAAGGACACATAGTGAAGTGCTTCTGGGGCAAAGAATCTCCTGACATGGCAAAGAAACCACAGCAGGTAGGGAAACATCACTACTAAGGAAACTGATAAGATTAAAACATATTTATTTTCATGGGCATTCTTTATGACTCAATTAGATATGACAGTAGAAGGATTATAAGAAATGTGCTAAGTGGTAGGAAGAATGACATGCAACAATACATGTTTTCACTTTTTTCCTCTCTGTTGGCATAATTCAGGTTGAGTACAGTCAATGGGGCCAGTGGAACCAAGTCTATGGAAATCCGCAGCAACAACAACAACAGCAGCAGCAGCAGCAGCAGCAGCAGCAGCAGCAGTATGGGCAGTATGTGACCAATGGGTGGCAAGTTCCCTCCTACAGCATGTACGGCCAGACGTGGAACCAGCAAGGATTTGGAGTAGAGTGAGTTTTACTAGAATGTATTGAATTGAATTCATACAGTACATAAACCTTTTATATGACTATGGTGTCACAGGCCAGAAGACTCCATCTGCCTCTTGATGGTGTTGGATGGTGCCTTGGCCACACTCTACAGTTTTTCTAAGATGTAAAAGGTGTATGCAGTGATGACAGTCCTACTAACTGGGTATTTGTGGCATCTTTGCAGGCAGTCCCAGTCAACAGCCTGGGTGGAAGGCTTTGGATCTCAGTCAGCCCAGGCTGCAGCTCCACCCGGTCCTGTCATGTCCAACATGGCCAACTTCAGCATGGCTGGCTACCAAACGCAGTGAGCTAGCACTAACCTAAGTGTAGTACCATGAGGGTTTTGATAACCCTTTTAGACCACACAGCACTCGTCACTCTTTCATCTTGACAGCTGCTGTGGTAGAAGAAGGGCAGGGGCCATATTCAAAAAGCCTTTGTAGCTAATAATTGCTTCTAAACAACCATTTCGACAATTATGTTTTAAATGACTGTGTCCATTTCACTCAGAACTTTTAAAAAGCTTATTTGATGATAATTTAGTTTGGTTAGGGAAAAGTGTGCTTATGCATCTGTCAATAAAGCCAAACAACTGTCTTTGTCTAAGTAGATGTTAAATGACACGCCAACTTTTTGAATGTTTGGTCCCATGGAAACCATACCTAGTATATGACAAAGAGGATTTACAGCTATCTAAACAGAGACCATTTCATGCCTCATATCATACACTGAATAAGTTGACCAATGGGCCAAACCAAGTCCTTCAGAAAGTAATTGTTACCCTCCCATATTCAAAACGTGAGCAAAAATGTATCAGACAGAAACATAACAGCCACGCTATTTTAGTGGAGTTAAAAGCACATTTACTATAAGCCATCTTATTACTCCAGCAGCTCACTGGAACAAAACTACAGCAATATCAGTTTGCCAATGTGTTAAATATTTCAGTGTTTGTTACAGACTTGTCAAGATGTTTATTTACCTGTCATTCTTGGGGCATTTTACTGTCATTTTATACGACAAAATACAAAACACAACTTGGGTCTTCATGCATGGATTAAGTTCATTTTTGTTATATAGGTCAGTTTGTAAAATGGCATCGAGCGATGACAGTGGCTGTGTTTGGGATTACATACTTGCGTACTGCCTACTCGATTAGTCGGCTGGCGTTGTGCGATTCCGAACACAGCCAGTGTTGCACCGATTGAGCAGGGAAGATTGGTCATCATGAATTTGTGCTACACACTGCATTGAGCCACAATAATGAACCAAACTACTACAAGTTGTTTGGGCTTAGGTTTACATTGCATACGGAAAGTATTCATGGCGCTTCACTTTTTCCACATTTTGTTTTGATCAAACAGAATGACCTGAGCCCAATTTTTAACTCGACCGCAAAGGCTGTGAATTCTTATGAACACGTGATTTCTTTGTTTTTTATGTTTAATAAATTTGCGAAAATCTCAAACTTTTTTTAAAGTTGTCATTATGTGTAGAATTTTGAGGGGAAAAAAATAAATTTAATTCATTTTTGGAATAAAGCTGTAACATAACAATGTGGAAAAAGTGAAGCGCTGTGAATACTTTCCGTATGCAGTAGCTCCTAGCTAGAAATTTAGTCCTATTTTGATATATTAATGAAAAATGCTTTGTGAATAGAGTCCCTGGAACAGTAGTTTACCTTTCTAGTATCTGTGAAGCAACAATTTGTATAAACAACTGTGGCTTTAAAACAGATATAAGTGGGATGTGGTGTCTCTTGGGTAAATTTTGTGTACAAAGAAAAATGTCACACAACTCTAAATGGGGAAAACAATTATTGGGTGTTTCATATTTTATACAGGAGTGATCAGCGTGTTCTTCTGATGAATTTTTGGTTACACCATAGATTGGACTAATTTATAATCATGTGTCTCAAAGTTAAACTATAGCACATGCTCACTATATAAAGAAAATATTGTAAAAACAGCTTAACCCTCAATCTTTGTAAAGGTAATTAACTCTGTGTACTGATTCTGGGGGCTGGTTTCCTGGAAAGATATTGAATCTTTAATATTTTCTTGATAACCTCAGTTAATTTATAGTAACTTCTTTCTAACGGTTGTGAGAGTTTTTGCTAAGAACCTTACTTGATATAGCACCAAAACCAGCCCCTAATGATATTGCATCATGTTTTACATAATTAAAAATGCTGTTATTTAGTCCCTCATTTGTCTAAAGACAAACTGTCTGTTTTAGGCTTTCTATAAATTGGTTTCCTAAATATGTTATTAATTTGTCAGTGCAGCGGGCACCTTTCTGCCTCTTAGTGTATTCAAACTTTTCTCAGTATTTGCAGAATATTTCCATATATTCCAGGTAAATTATTTAATAAAAATAACTGGCAAATGTGACAAGAAGATTTTCACAAAGACGTCCTGCTGTTTGGATTGTATTTGCGCATGTGCCATTCTGTACAGTATATCACACTCACTCTCCTTTTCCTGTTCTACTAGCCGACAAACTTGATAATGTTTTTGTTTTTTAGACCTGGGGATGCTTTTGTGTAAAAACAGGCTCATTTTGGCTGAGAGTGTAAATATAAACCTTGATCACAAACCTTTATGAAACTTAAGAAATAATGTACATACTTTAGGTAGAAATGCCATCGTTAAATTTCAGTAATATGATTTATGAATAAGCCTTAATTGATGTCAGTAAATTCAAACTTTGTGTTATTTACAGAGGCTACATTACAAATCTAAATTGTTTTCCATTGTGGATTTTTCCTTTTCCCAATTTTAAGTTTGTGTGCCATTTTTAGATCATAGCAGTAAGCAGGTGATGTTTCAGCTTGAACTGCATGCTTATGACATGTAAAACATTTGTTGCTTAAAATATTGAATGTAACAGCATTTCGCTTTCATGACAATAATACAAATAAGTTGCACAATAGAAGTGATGTTTAATAATAAAGGATGAAATCAAGTTTTCATTTAAATGGGAAAACTAAATAAGTGACTTCAAATAAAGAAACATTTGAACCTGGTCGTTCAGTATTTATTTATTAGACACTAATAAAGAAATTCTGACAGCAAAGCATAAATTCACTGTAACATGTCACACTTGCTCTTGTTACATGAGCTCAGGAGGTGTACAAAGGTGATACATAATTAATGAACCATGTACTCCATATAAACATAATTAGGTAATTATTTCATAGATCTCACTAAACTGCAAACAAGTGGCAATTTTGAGCAACTGTAATAGAATCTGAACATTCATAAACATTAAATGACTAAAGCAAAGCAAACATTGCTTAGTCAGCTGTTAGGTGGCATATGTACTGTATAATATTGATTATATTGCATAACTTTATTTTTTCTTACCTATTGTTTAAAGAAAGGTATAATACACAACTAATCTCATATACAACATACTTTGTTGTCTAACATATCTGAGCTTAAACCAGTGTATTATATTAGCTCTTGTGTCACCTAGAAGGCAAGGAAATTGAAAAACATTTATACAGTACTTACATATTTCTATGAAATGAGTGGCTGTAACTAAGTTAAAAGGGTTGAATATTGCCATGTCATAGCGTCAGTAGCGTATTGTTGATCTGACTGCCTAACTGGTTTTCACCCATATAGAGTCCTTGGATTGAACAGACTTTGAACATTGGAAAGAAGTGAAGCACAAAACATTGGTGACGTCAGTCAGCTGACTTCCAGATAACCCATGATTCTGTTTGTCAGAGGTTAATCACATATGACAGTCGTATGTGGAGGTGGAGTGAACTGATGGTTTCCTTGATCACAGCTCAGCCTTCGTCCCTCTGTCCACACAAACCAGGACGCTCCCATCGGAGGCAGCGTCACTCTGGACAGGGGTGAGGAAACATTTTGTATTCATAAGAATAGAATTCAGAAAGTCAAGTCAAAATATTGGACATTTTCCTCATATTATACTACAGCCCCTTTTGCATTTTCAACAACACAGTTGTTAAAATGTGTTTAATATAATTTTCAGTGTACTCCATGAACGGGTACTCTCTAATATATGTAAAAAAAAATAAAGCATTTCATGCATACAATAAAGTTTATAGAAAATCTTAACCTATTTCCATACTCACATCATTATTGGCTACAGTCAGTTTCCTTGCCGCTTTCTCTTGTAATCCCAGTTTTTCCATAATCAACTCAATCCTGGATGTAATGCCTGCCACAGAGCTTTCAAGGTGAAGAACCTGTCTGGACAGTCTTCATGGAGAGAGAAAGGTAATCCAGTTTCTGGTTAATGTCCATTGTAATGAAATGCATTCCTCTTGTTTAAAGACAAGAAAAATTAAGACATTTCATAGGTAAAATGTAAAAATTCTTCCCACCTTATGAACTGTTCCCAATCAACAAAGGTATGACTGGAGTGGTTCTGTTGCTCATTGGATGTTACGGGAGGCTTCTCCTGTACTTCTTTCCCATAAGTCGTTCCAAGATCATTAAGTTCAGCGCAAAGAGCGTCCTGACAAACAAATAATAATAAATGTAATAAGACAGCTTTGTCTGAGTTCCTTCTGACAAACATCTCTTAGTGCTTGTTGAGCTAAATAAGAAGCAGACACAAACCCTTTTTTCTTCCAGCTCAATTTTCATCCTCGCTTGTTCATCTTTGTCTAGAATTTGGTTCCCATCATGGTCAAACCGTGAGAAGGCTGCAGAAATTTCATGATCAGCATGTCCCATCCTACGAGATCATCGGAGCGGTAAGTATCTAAAACACTAGAGTTAGCTTATGCTTTTCAATTTAATATTCTATCACTTACTCTTTCAAGGTTTCTCTGAAGTCCTTGAATTCAATTTCTTTAGATCCAGATTGTAGCACCTTCTGAACATCTGTTATTTTCTCCTTTTTAAGCTTCAGCTTCATAAATGTCTTCATATAGCTCTGAATTACAAAGAAGAAGAACATTTTGTTTGTTACTTGAAAATCTTCATCCATAGACGTATCTATTTTTTACAGGAAACAGATTGCCTTTACCTGTTTGATGATGTCAGTAAACTGTAGCTCATCTTTTTGGGATGAGAGCTCCTCCTTAACCTCCGAATACGTGTCATTTATGATGGCCAGAAACATGTTCTGAGGGACAGATACATAAAAAGATAATGAGAATTTCATCTTTATCCAGAAGCATCTTGTATAGCAGAATGACTTACCAGTAGAACAAAGAAAACAAAGAACACATAGGTGACAAAGTAGATTGGCCCGAGAACTCTATTAGCCCTGTCGATGGCATCGAAATCAAAGTCTCCCAAGAATAATTCTGAACTGTGTGAAGCTGCAGAAAGAAAATAGGATTGATTAATTCATTCTTCCCATCATCTTATTTAAATATTTCCTACTGAGCCGCTGTTTGAACACCCCTTACATGCACTTGACGAAGGTGCTAAAAGATTCAACCTGTGTCCCAAAGAGCAAATATCCAAGTTGAGCATAGGCGAAGAACACGATGAAGAACATGATGGCAAAGCCCAAGATATCTTTAGCACATCGACCCAGTGTGGAGGACAGCTGAGTCATCGTCTTGTTAAAACTGATGTACTTGAAAACCTAAAGGACACAGAGAAAAAACACAGTCTTTGGGATGACACTAGTGCCCAGTCATTTTCCTAACTAATTAATGGTAAATGTATTTTAGTATTCTGACCACTCAAAGCACTTTACATGCCACATTAACTCATTCACAGACACATTCATAGACTGATTGCAGAGGCTGATAAGCAAGGTGCCAATCTGCTTATCAGAATCTAATATAATTCTTCAGCCTTTGGTGTTTCGTTATCTTGCCCAGGACAAGGAATTGCCGATCTTCCAATTAGTGGATGACCCGCGCTATCTACTGAGCCACCGCACAGTAATGCGTTCAAGTGAAAGATGTCGGTACTTTACCTTGATCCACGCAAAGAACAAGTTCACTGCATTCATGTTGTTGAACTGTGTTTGCCAGAAGGCCAGAAATTCAAAGTCAGCGTAGATACCGGGTTGTTCCAGCAGTTTGCCAAGCAACTTGTCCACTTTGACAGTTCGGAAAACATTGAATACAATGGCAACGATGGCGAGCTGGGAAGGAAAATAATTTTACTTCTTTGCTGCAAAGGACAATCAGGGATAAAGACACGTTTGAATCAAATAAGAAGGACATTGTCTTACCATTATGACAACAACATCCAGTATGTTCCAGATGCTTTTAAAATAGGAGAGCCTGTGTATTCGCAGCTCAAGAATCTCCTCCACAACGTAATACATAATGAATAAACAGAACACTATCTCACAGCCGAGGATAAAGTAATCCCAGCTGGTGACGTAGCGGATCAGTTTGACTGTTCTTATCTGGTAGGAAGGGATTGCTCCGCCAGTTGCTGGGAATTCAACAACCAACCTAAAAGATTGGATGAAATGTCCGTTAACCAATGCGTGTTTATCAATCAATCGGTCAAGTTGCTATTGTCAATAGTGCTTTTTACCTGATGACACAGAACATGTTAATATTTGCGTTGTAAGTGGAGAAGTCGATGAATGCTACTCTGGTTCCTCGGTCAAGCCACAGGTTGTCCACCAGTTCCTGCAGTATGATGGCGCTCTCCTCTTTGGTGCGACTTAGGTCTTGGTAGTATCCCGCTCCACTGTATGTGGCCAGCAATCCCCAGTAAGAAGAACCTTTGATGTCTTTCTCTGTGTGATAGGTCCAGCTGCAGAGGAAGAAGACACATTTGCTGTAATACTCCAATCTAACTGCATACCCAAAGTTAGCCTGTGAGGAAAACAGTGAGGAAAACAGTGAGCGGCTTACGCGGTGCCATTGATGAGACCGAAGCTAGTGTCATCCTCCTTTTTGTCATTGTAAACATCGAAACATTCCGCGATCTCATCTTTAAAGTCTTTGTGGACCTTGCAGGAGTTGTTCATGATCTTGATCTGCCTCATTCTAGGGACTCCCAGCAGCATGTTCTCATAGTAGATGAAGGACTGGTCTCCGCTGTCCAGGGATTGGTCATTGTACCATTTAGTCCAGTAGAGGCTGTCCACCATTGGGCCCTGAGTATACTGTTAATATATACAAATAAAAAGAGAGTGGACGCAATTTGAGTTGCACACAACTTATTTCTCAGTGATTTCTCACCGTGGCAAACATGGAGGAAATTAATATGGATATAAACTCACAGTCCAGAAGTCAGCCATGGAGCCAATGGACTGAAACATAACCCCACTTGCACCAGCTGTATTCACAAACAGATCCGTCATGGCTTTAGTGTAGTAATAGGTACTCGAGCTGGTCATACCGTATGTCACTGAAAGACAACATTATCACATTTTTAATAGCCAATAATTGATTTCTATCTGGCTTTGCTCAGGCTTAGCTCTAAATGTCGCTCCATTCAACAGTCCAAGATAAGACAACTCAGACTCAGACACGCAAGGCCTTATTGAAGAGTTGTTGTTTGGCTGTGTTTATGTCACTAAAGTCAAACAGATCCAGATTAGAGGTCGTAATTAGTTTGAAGAGAAAGCATGCAGGCCTGACGCAAATAGCCTCTTCAAACAATATCAATCTAACCGAGACAAAGCAACAATGGCTCGGCCAAATGCTCTTATCGCTAAAAGGCAAGGGAGCAGAACCCATGTCCCTTTCACTCCCAATGCTCAGCTGGACAATGGATCTCAGGCAGAGGGATGGGCAGGGCATTTGTGGTAGGCATTAAGGTAGGGGCTTTTGATAGTAAATCAACAGACCAAAGTGCCCTATACAGAACACCCTGTCAAATGGTGAGCACTTCACTTAAGGGAACAGCATTGCTTAAAAAACAAATAGTTGGCTGAAATATACTAAAATAGACATAAGGT
Source organism: Etheostoma perlongum (assembly GCA_026937815.1). NCBI lineage: Eukaryota > Metazoa > Chordata > Actinopteri > Perciformes > Percidae > Etheostoma > Etheostoma perlongum. The sequence continues at coordinate 9,574,540 of CM049387.1, forward strand.
ACAGAAATACAGGAACAGCATTTAGTGTTAGAGATGTGAATTCTCTATTCCATCGCATATGGACCATTCATTTAAAAAAACTACCAGTATTTAGAAGTAGTTTTGATGCATGCATGTCAATTCAAAGGTTTATAATATATTCAAAATTCAGGAAAGTAGGTGTAAAGTTAAGCTTAAATCCAGGTTCACAACTTTTCTTCAAAATATCTACATTTTTCGTCCCCTGGCGACCTCATGGATATTTGATCATGCCCAAAGCTGACAGTTTTTTGGACTAAAGGGTTCAATACTCTTCAAATGGCCTTTGATTTTGTGGCAGATCCGCATCCCTTTTTGGTATTTCATCTAACAATACCCTATCAGCTAAGGTACAACATGGCCTTCTATACCATACTGGCCAGGCGACTGATTCTTCTAAATTGGAAGCAAGATTCCCATGATTGTTGGAACAAGGATGTTTCATATAATGTAAAGTTGACGAAGCTGAGGTTCTCCCTCAAGGGCTCTCTGAAGAGATTTGATCAAATTTGGAACCCTTTACTGTCTATTATACAGTTTTTAGACATCTTTCCTGAGGAGTCAGATATCTGAGTTTTTTCTGACTTTTATTGTTATAACTCAACACCCCAGTTCTGTTTGCTTTATGTCATTCTGCTGTCTCATTGCGGATGTTTTGTATTAAATAATAATAAATAAAATCAAAATATATTGTTAGAAAAAAAAACATACTCAAATAAGGTACAAATACCTGAGAAATGTAAAAAAAAAAGAAAAAATATATCTTGATGTATATTTTTTGAGTACAAAACACTTTACCATTCTATACTGTACTTCTTCCATGATCATGATTTTCAACTTGAATTTTGAGACTACCACAAGTGCCAGGAATCCATATTGAAAAAGCAACATTTTTGATAGAATCGGATAGTAGAATACTTACAGAGGGATATATCCACCAGGAACACCAGGTAGACTATTAACTCTCGTAGCGTGGTTCGGACAAACAGTTCTCTGTTGTTTGAGGTGTTTTCAGTCAATGTTGTGCCCCACAAGCCTACAGACAAATTACAGTGTGTTTTATGTCATTATAATACAAAAGGATGTACTGCTTTTTAAAGACCTTTCATGCAGAATGGGTATTGACTTTGACCCTGAGTTGACCTAAATTTATTAGCCAACAAGCTGGTCCACATACATTTTTGGTTAAAAGAATATTGAGGCATAGCAGTTGATTTTACAGACCCAGACCCAGACTGGACCAGTACCAAACAAAATCCCCAGTGAGATAGGCCGAGTCTAGGTGTCATCCATTCTGTACAAATGAAATACTGCTGTAAGCTCAGCTGAGTGGGTTCCTTCCTACCTTTGATAAAAGAGCAGCAGCCTCTTGGTTTCTTCCCCAGGCTTTGGTCAGTGGATGGCGGTTCCTCTGGGAATGGGCCGGGGAGGTCCGGTTTGTACATGCTGTCCATGGAGCCCTGGAAGAGGGGCTGGGGGTTGTAGACGGTGCTGACAGCTCGGGGCAGGGGCAGAGGGGAGCCACAGTAGCCCTGGTTCACCCAGGCTCCATTGCTTACGCTGTTCAACTCCACCTGCCCGGTCAGGTGGCTGTCGGCCCGGTTGTTCCGACACTTCATTCTGTTAGACACCTGTGTGTCTCTGTGTGGACTGTTAGTGTTTAAGTCAGAGAGGAAAGTGAAGCCGAGCAGTGCAGGCAGCTTCTGAACACCTGCGGAAGGGATGATTATAAAGAGTGGATGACATAAGCTTTGTTGAGGGAGGAGCTGTTGGTCCCCTGTTGGGTCTTTTGTAGTCCTGAGATTGAGACCCAGTAAAAATACATAGAGGGAATAAAAGGGTGGGTGTTGGACTAACACAACATTGACGTTATCTGTTTTGTACCTTAGCAAGGTGGCCTTGGTCAGTGATGAATTATTTTTTTCTTGTTAGCAATTGACAATGCATTTGGTAGATGGTATTATAGTATTAAAAATAACCAGAATGACAACCCTCTTTCAAACTGGCAGGGAAGATTGGCCAAATGTAAGGACCTTCATTCTCTAGTTATGTACATTACAATACCACATACCACGCCTTTAATATGCTGGAAATGTCTCATAAAAGACAATATCCAGCTATGTTGGAGGCTGAATAATTCCGCAGCTAAAAGACAATTGAATATGTTTTGCCCTGTCAGTTCCTTCCATGCTGAGCACATTGTTGTCACAATTGATTAACAACTCATCCAATAACGTGCTCCTTTTGAGGAAATCAATTAATTGCATGTTGATTATATTTTCTGTCACCAACTGTTTGCATCTTGTGACTGAATTAACGAGGAGTGTAATTGCAGTGTCACTGAGGATCTCAGCCTCATTACCATTACGCACTTTTGACTCTGCCATCTATTCATTTGTAACACGCCAACTGTCAGAAAGCATTTAGTAAGAATGCAAACATTCACCGTGGCATATGAATCATTATGACCATCTGTATCAGTGTTTGGCACCTGATTTATTTAACACTTATCACACGTGCACGTGGTCTATATAAAATATATAATATTAGTTCAGTAGATAAAATAAGGAATACTTGAGATACGTTTCATTTTTGCTTTCTATAATTTGATATATGATATCTATGGACACATTTATCTATGCATGTATTTATGTGATTGTTCATTTGTGTGGAGGCATTAAAGCAAACAGAGCCAAACAGGAATATGACAATTAAAAACAACACATAATTCCAAATATTACAACTCAAATAAACTGCAGGCTAATGAAATGTGTATAAGGTATTAGCAGTTGGACAGTACAGTTAATGCACTGCTGTAGATGTCTTGTACTTCATGCAGATATAGTTTGGGTCCAGCTATGGCCGTTCATGCTTCAGCAGCTGTGGACAGAGCGATTACCCACAGCCATTACCTCACAATAGAGTTTAATTTCTGCTTCCCCTCTGAAGCCATGGCAGGATCTGGTACACAGGCTTCCTTAACCTGCTGTGGCTTGTGCCACCATTCAAACTATATTTTTTTTCTCAAATCTGTAACAATCACTTTTCAGTGGCTAATGAGTGCCATTTAAATCTGTAGTGTGGCTCTAACAATAGAGGGCTGTGGAGCCACACAGCTATGGATACATTGGTCTGTACTGTAGCCGAATACTTGTAAAATGTGTTCTTTTTTAGCAAACATTTGAGAAAAGATTAGTTAAATGCTTGTACTTGATTTTGGTTCCACATTGACGTACAAGTGTCTTATCTTTGAACACAGCAGGTCAGAACAAAAGGAGGATTGATTCCCCAGGGAGCGGAGCGAGGCAGTGCTGCAGACAGGCCCTGCCATTGCTCCTACTGAGAACTTGACACACACAAAACAAAGGATGTGCTGTAAATTAGTTGTTTTAATACTGCATAGAGGAGACAAAGGGACATTATGAGGGTTAAAATACAAGAGCTTTTTAATAATAAGAGTATGCTTTTAGTAAAATGCACTTAGGATTTTGAGATTGTTAGGGTTATATTTTGCAAATGTTTTTGATGACGCAAAAGAAAATGTATGTAAGGAATCAGCTTTGTATGGTTAAGAATTGTATAAACCATCTTAAGTGTATACAGATTATACCATATTAAGCCCATTACATACATATAAATCGTTCCATATTTTACTATCATAAGCTTTTGACTGGGCGAGAAGATAATAAAGAACAAGAGAAATGTTTTTTATACAAAATAGTTTTTATTTTATTTTTATTTTCAATCAAAAACTATTATTCAACAAAATAGAGGTCTGCTTGTGAAAAATAACCTCTGTTTTTCAACTCTACAAACACGTACTTACACTTTGACAAAATAGTTACATATTGACTTTGACTATGCAACAAAGACCACAATGAGTTTCTCAGAATCCATTGAACATTGCACATTTGAGGGCCGTATCAAAATAATTATTATAATTATAGAAAAAAAATACACCATTGCCTGTATCTTCAGTATAATCTAGTGGTCATTATGATGACACAACATTTCTGTCATCGCTACTATACTTTGAACAAAAACAAAATGTTCAACATTGCTGGGTTTCCTAGCAAAAATAAAAAAAACTTCAAAGTGAAATAGAAGTCTTTTTGTAGTCATACAAAAACTTGATAAGTACAAAAATAAAATAATGCAATACAAATGTATTTACTGTCTCCTGGATTGAAGGAGAACTATTCACATTGTCACTCACATCCAACAATATGACTGATTATCCACCAATTGGCAGCAGTTTATCCGTGGACCTGATGGCCATCGAACTGATACGAGAAGGACGAGTGGATGTAGTCCTGTTCAGTGGGAGAGTCGTACCTCATGAGGCAGGGGTAGTTTTCAGGCTGCACACAGTCAAACTGCAGGTCCAGCCACTGCCTGTGAGGAGCGTTGTGTTTCCTGGCGTCTGTCAGGATCCGGTTGAGGGCCATGATGTAGCTGAGAGCCATCTGCAGGGTTTCATACTTGGACAGTTTTTTGTCCTGGCCCCACTGGGGGACCACTTTACGTAAGCGATCAAAGGCTGTGTTCAAGCCCTGCATCCTCTTCCTCTCTCTGGCATTGGCAGCCATCCGTCGCCTCGTGGCAGTCTCATATTTCTCCGGGCTCTTGGAGTCTGGTTCTGAGGACTCGGATCCAGAGTCAGTGCAGCTGGGTCGCCGAGACTTCATCATATTTGGTTGAAGGATCAAACCGGTATATGTCTTTAGGTCAGAAAGCCTCAGCTACCAGTCAACAGCTTTATTAGGGAAGTTTCCAGTTCAGCTTCAGGGTTCCTCAGAGGTCTCCTTAATGTTACAGCCTGGCTGATGCCCAAGATGAGTGGGTGTCCTTTGTGTCAGATATTTGTAACTCCAGATAGTGGACAGCCTAAAGAGTCCAAGGTGTCTGTGATCCTGGAGACAGTGAGGGAGCAGCTTTTATAAGATGGAGCTGATGAACAGGTGGCAGCAGGTGGAGTCCCTGCCCCCCCATCTTTAATATTGCATATAGAGAAACACAGCCATGTAGACTCATAAACATCCACACCCACTCTCAGCACACACAGGCATATACATGTATATACGCACGCACACACACACACACACACACACACACACACACACACACACACACACACACACACACACACACAACCTTAATGAAATTCCAATTATCTTGGGCTGGGCTATCGGGCTGTGGCTTCACTCAGAGCCATGTGTCACAAACACCAAAACTCTGCCATCTGGTAGCACAACTCACCACATCCGATGGTGCAAACTAACTTTTAAAGGGCTAAGATTGTGGATATTTCCCTGTTAAACTTACATTCCCACCAACTATGCAAAATCACAAAATCTAGCAATTAACCTAGTATTAGTGATTGAACTCTTAATAAAGCTTTGATTTAAACAGAATATTGACAAATTATGGAATATAACTACAGTCAGGTATTAGCAATTTAAAAGCACCAATTCATTTTTATCTAAATAAAAAATCACAGTACTGTACTTTCATTAGACTTTTTGTATATGCAAAGATATTTCACTATATTGGATTGTATTTTTTATAGAATAAAAAAAAGTGTGACTCAATCATTGTATATTTACCTACCGTGTGTCTTTATTTATAAAGTATATAATATGTCTTAGGAAGCAGCTTGGCTATAAATCCATTCAGTTTTATTAAGTTACATAAGACACCAAGACGTTCCCTTTCACTGGTCTCCGTGTGATAATAACCATAATCTGAGATTAGCCTGAGGCAACAGAAGTGGAAGTGTGGTCTGTAACCTGAGGGATTTTAACAGCACATCGGGGGATTATGACTCTCAAACAATATGTGCCAAGATGGTGTACAGATTACTGCACCATCTGAGATTTGGAAAGCAGTCTGTGAACAGGTGAAATACGGAATTCTCCTTTATATTTTCGAAGTACATTAGTCTGAAATGGTGTTAAAAAGTGCTGGGGTTTTAATGAATCACAGTATGTGGGAGGCATTAATGTTCCTTATGTAGGCTACTTGGGACCACATATGAAATGAATAATTGATCTGTGTGGTGGTCCGAGAAAAATGAGACAGACAGAATAATTTGTCGGTCTGTGCTTCCCATCTGTCAGCATTTTATTCTGTAATTCAGGAGGATGGATCTGAGTAGGTTCCTCCATTACAAACACTCTTGACTGTCAAAACACACACACACACACACACACACAGCCTACTTCAAATTCTACAACAATCTTTCAGTTGGCCTTTAAATCACATTAAATGTGTGTTTACATGAAAGATATGCAAAGGTTTTTATTCATTACTTGTAAAGTACAATACTTCAGTACTTTGAGTGTATTATTTTGTTCCTACTCGACTTGTTATGTGTCAGCTGTAGATTATGTTGTATTGCAGATTAAGATGTTTACATACACAATAATGAGTTTGTAGTTGTTCTAAAATACCCAGCAATATACTCAGTTTATATCAGCTACAAAATGGGGATACTGTTTACACAATGCAAAAATACTACTAATATTGTGAACATTTTGCAATGTAAAAAGGAGCCGTCCTGCATAATGAGTACAGTACTTTTAATACTTGCATGCATTTTGAGTAATAACATTACTTCAGTACTTGTAACTTAAGTGAACTGTGAATGCAGGACTTATAATGTAGTATTCTTACAGAATGGTATTCTACTTCTACTTAAGTAAAGGATCTGAATGCGGCTTGATTTTTTGGTGTCATCCTTTGTCAGCTCCTGTCACTGTGCACTGAAACTCAAAGCTTGGGTGTAGAGGCAGGTTATGAATGATTAATCACTGTCAGAGGCCTAGAATAATGCCCGTCTCTGGTATTGGGTCATGGACACAAGCTGATGCTGTCTGGTCATTTTGGGATGGACTGGTTAGCTGTGCAATTAGGCATATAATCCCATCTACCAGTTGGTTCATTGATTACAGATTGATGTAGTTTGCCAGCTGCTGCTTGTCTTGTCTGAGGGCCTTGTCTCAGACGTGGCCCGGCCCTTCCGTGTCTTCCACCCTTGTTCCTTTTTTTTTTTCTCTTTTCACAACCCCTCATGATTGGCTTGTCTGGGCACCGATGGCTGAGCCGTGCTCTCTGTCAAAAGCCATATGTCACAACTGAGGGGTGACCCGCCTGCTCTGACAGAAACATGGACCTTCATAAATCCAGCACTCCTTATGGAGAAATGGAGATTAGGACACAAAGCGTATGTTTCAGTACAGGAGAAAGTGTAAGAAAGGATTCCCTCTGCATGTATCTCATTATCATTACAGGATTAAATTTAAAGGAGCAGTGGGAATAAGATAATTCTTAATGAGGGTAGAAAAAACATGTGTGCCACTACTTTTGGTTTTCAATGTGTTGAATTTGATTGCTGGCTTCGTAATAAACATGACTGGTATGATTGTGTTCATACTGCAGTAATCAAATCAAGTACAAATGCAGTCCATTATACTTAGAAAACTGCATTTGAAACATCATGGCAATATTCAGTACAAGTGAGCTATGAGTATTAAATTACTAAAAAGAAATACAAAATACAAAAACATACATGTAAAAATACGAAACATTGGATTTTATGAGCCCAAAGACATAAACTACTTAGGAACACTACAGCACCCAGTTAACAAGTTGGCCTGGCAGCTGGTCAGATGAGGCTCGGAGTATAATTAGGTCACGTAAGGTGAATGTAATTTTATGCCTGTTTGAACGCTCTTCCCATCTAATTGGACTGATTAGCAATGCTTAATTGGCTTCTGAGCTTTCCTTTTAGTTTTGAGTTTGTTATCAGTTTATACTAATATGGCTCAGATTACAGCATATAGTCAAAACGAGCTTCTCAGTTATAACGGTAGACATTTAGATTCTAACTCACATTAATGTTAAGGCAAACTACCCGTTAACCTATTTTAATACATTCTGCATAAAATTCTGAAAAAGAGGAAAGAAATAAGACACTCTGAACTTCCTGTGTTGCGAAGGAGCACTGAAAATAGAGCAGAATGATTTCAGGTGTTGTCTAAGCAGCATTATAACCACCTGTTCCAGTAAAGTAAACACATCACTCAATTGAATAAATATAACTTTATTCTGAGGACAAAACTATTTTACATGTGCAACTTCAGTTGAATATGTGCTGTTCTTCAATATGTTTTCAAACCAACTCAAATGTATCTTAATCCAAGTTCCTTATTAACCTCGTAGGGTACATTTGACTTGTTGGTGGTAAAGCAAAGCCAAGGGTCAAAACATTCCTCAAGTAATACATCTCAAAATGCAGATACAATCCGGATACATCTTTGTCAATAAAAGATGAATTTAATCACCTGAAAGCAACTATTAACCATGAATGAGAGACACCTAACATATTAGTATTATGACTGTGCAGACACAGTGTGTTTGTTAAGTTGTACAAGATTGCATCTTGTTGACATGCATGCACATGAAAAAAAAATGGTGCAATAAAATATGAACCAGTGATGAATGTCAAGAAATAATGTAGATAAATGTAGAAAGAATCCCACGTGGCTGGGGCCATTTAAATAAACTTCTCTTAATGGAACATTCAAATGTCCTTTAATGTACTCTAAACTAGCTCTGGTTAATAATAAACAATAACTTAAAACTGCTTTTTATATAAACTTTAAAAGAATCTATTACTACTGATACAGGTATATATATATATATATGATTTGCAATAAGAATAAGCAGTACTTGTACCACTTTGAGACTAGGACTAACAATTAAGAACAGATGTTTTCACCAACATTTAGCAACACCCTCACTACTGTAACCAAATTTGAAAAAGTGAGTCATTCAAACCTGTCAAAGGACACTATTCAACTCCAATGATGGCTCATGAGCTAAGACTTTGCAAATCTGTTTTTTTCTGTCATATGACTTGAGTAAATAGGAATGGTGACAAACCTACTATCAGAGCTGATAGCTTTAAAGGTCCCATGACATGGTTCCTGTTTGGATGCTTTTATATAGACCTTAGTGGTCCCCTAATACTGTCTCTGAAGTCTCCTTCCCGAAATTCAGCCTTGGTGCAGAATTACAGCCACTAGATCCAGTCCCACAATGAGCTTTCCTTAGTATGTGCCATTTCTGAGTCTGTAGCTTTTGAGAAGGAGAGAGGGGGAGGGGGGGGCAGGTGGAGGCTGGAGGTGTGGCCTTGACCAGCAACCACTTTGGTCGTTTAAAAGCCATGACGTCTCTCTCTGATGGGTGGGCCAAGTTCTCTGGGTGGGTAAAGCAGAGAAAGGGGAGGTAACCTTGTTCCGTATGACCTCATAAAGGACCTCATAGGCTGGCTGGGGGGAACGCATATTAATGTTAAAAAACCTCATAAAGTGAAATTTTCATGCCATGGGACCTTTAAACTCAATAACTCTTTGCCATTCTACTCTGAGCGTATCACTTCAAATGCATCACACAATTCACATGGCAATCGGCTCAGATCATCTTTCTCCTTTTAGCCCTTTACTGTTTGGACCTCAGGGAAGCCTTAGTGTGTGCCGGGAGAACTCTGACTGTCACCCTGCTGCCGTTTCACAGCTCCTCACTCTCCAGCATGACCTCAGGAGGGGAGCTGGAGAATAGGATGGGGTTGGTCTCCGACGTGGGGAAAGCTGACTTGATGTCGAGGCCCTGGCCCGTCAGAGCTGCATAGCGGCTGCCTGTGCGCGCAGCCTTTTTCATGGGTGCAGGGATGCTCTGATGCCACTGTGCTGAAGGCGCAGCAGATAGCTAGTATTACTACTTAGAGTGACAAGCTAAAACAAAGGTGCCACATTCTTAACAAAGCTAATAGTTACATAGCTGTACAGAATATTCACCATAGATATCAAGCCTGCAGGTGCAGGATACAATTCCAGCCCTCGTTTTTAGCTGACACTGTGTACCAGCCAGCATCGTCCTTTGTTGTTGGATGGATAAGGAGACACACATATCCTGTTGCATCCTGGGTCATGCTGAAATGAACAGATCATGGAGAATTCATTCATTTGAAACTTTTAAGTTGCAATACATGGTAGTGAAACAGCTATACAGACAGGCTGAGAACTCCTACCGACCTGATTCTGTCCTTTGTTTTAGGAATGGTGTCATTGTCTTTCTTCCAGAAGATGACTGGAGGGGGCATACCCACCACCCGACACTCCAGCCTGACTGGAGTCCCCTCAGGAATACCCATGTTCTGCAGCTTCTCCACAAACTGGGGATGGTGCTTCATCTCTTTCTCTAAAGTGGACACGATTTGGATTACTGGAACTTTCAAACAAGCCATGGGGCATCACACTAAAGTATTTAACTGTTTTGCATATGAGTAATTCATTCCTTTCCATTAATTGTATCCAGTCCTTACCCACAACATTCAGCTCTAGACTAAAGGAGCTCTGCCCTGCTTTGTTGCTTGCAATGCACGTGTATGTGCCGGCGTCATTCTGTGTCAGAGGATCAATGACCAGAGAATGGATGCCATTCTCCCGCACCAACATCTTGTGGTAAAGGTCTGGATAGATTGGCCTTCCGCTGACCAACCACATCAGCTCTGGGTTGGGGAGGCCGCTCACCTGGTAGACAACAAACGTTTAAAGTAAAGTAAGGGCAAAACTGCAATATGTCCGTATCAAATGCCAGGACCTGCTGCCTACCTTACAGTCTAGTCTACACAGTTTTCCCTCATGACCCATCATGTCCCCCGGAGCCTGGAGGAAGTGAGGCCGAAAAAAACGCTCTTCCGTTTGTTCACTTTCAACTTCCTGTATGCGGGCTCGCACCCTGTAAAACGTGAGCAGAGCATATTATGGGGCACAAACGCACATTTTGGCATTAATCAATGACATCTTTCTCATAGTGTATGTTAGCCTTTTATTACAGTCTAGTGCAGAGCCTGTTTGGAATGATTCCTTGGTCTTTGGTATTACTGCTGCTTGCAGCTTTCTTAAGAACCTCCCATCCACCTGACACCTTCTTTGAGTCCTGAGCAATACACCTGCCATGACATAGTGCGTCTCCTAGCAACGCTAGGGTATTTGCTAACAACTAGCTATTTGGGACCAGGCTATTTTTGGCAAGCGTTCATTCTGATACTTGAAATGTTTGAGTTGGCTACAATGTCACATCTCCGATCTCTCTTTCTTCATCTGTTCTTTTAAGTACTGTAGCCAGCGACGGAGAGCGAGCTGTACCAAGCATGCTGTTCGGCGATGTAACAGTTATTAGTGGTTGCCTCTCAATAATAATCTGTGTGTACACAGTGGGTCCGTCTGTCTTTCTGTCCTTCAATTTTCTTGACAACCGTTCATCTGATCAACTTTACACTTGGCGGGTGTATTGCTGAGGACCCAGTGAAGTTCAGCATTCAGTACAAGCTCTTGAGATGTATATATTAAATATTTATTAGCATCATTACAGACAAAGAAGCCTTCTATTTTAGTTAGACACTGTACACATGATCACAAAACATCATTATTGTCAGGGAGGAAAATCAATAATTAGCTGGTTCCTCATGCTGCAGAGGGATTCTTCTTACCTCTGCAGATCACACTGCACACTCAGTCCTGCTCACCTCTGAGAGTGAATAGGTGTCTTTCGGGGAGGTCCCGTTTGGACTATCAAATGACCCGAGCAGCTGATACGTCCCTGATGGTCATTAAACATCAAATATTAGATTTTGCAGCTGGAGAAAAGGCGTTGACAGCAAGAACAGGAAGTGTGAAGTATTACCTGTGGATTAGCTGCCATGACGGTGTAGTTGCCATCGTCGTCATTGGTCGTGGACTCTATATGTAGAGCACAGGTCCCATCCCCCTCTCTTATCTTCCTGTAATGGATGTTCTTCCTCAGGACCTGCTTGCCATCCTTGAACCAGTAAACCTGATGAGAGACACCGACGTAGAGGATAAATATGACAGATCACGCTCTCATTTATACAGCAGAGTTGTTGACCTCTCACCTTTGGAAAAGGGATTCCCACTACTTTACATGAGAAAGTGACGGGCACGCCTTCCATGGCTCTGAAGTTCTTCAGTTTCTTGTCAAATATGGGTGCAATACATCTTCCTGTAGGGACGTCATCGTGCTGCACCTCATCATCCGACTCCTCCACCGGCGTACGCTCCAAACGGAATTCGATCTCACTCATTAGTCTCTGCTCAAAATTGGACACTTTGTACTCCTAGAAAAATAGGAAAACCACATAAAATAAATCGCCACAGTCAACATCGCATAACATCTGTCTTGTACACGGACACTTAAGGTCCCATGGCATGAAAATTTCCCTTTATGAGTTTTTTTTTCTAAATTAATATGCGTTCCCCCAGCCTTCCTATGGTCCCTCGTTGGCTAGAAATGGTGATAGATGTAAACCGAGCCCTGGGTATCCTGCTCTGCCTTTGAGAAAATGAAAGCTCAGATGGGCCGATCCGGAATCTTGCTCCTTATGAGGTCATAAGGAGCAAGGTTACCTCCCTATCTCTGCTTTGCCCGCCCAGAGATTTTGGCCCACCCATGAGAGAGAGACATCATGGCTTTCAAACGAGCAAAGTGGCAGTTGGTCAAGGCCACACCCCCAGCCTCCACCTTGCTCTCCTCAAAAGCTACAGACTCAGAAATGGCACATACTAAGGAAAGCTCATTGTGGGACTGGCTCTAGTGGCCTTAATTCTGCATCAAGACTGAATTTTGGGAAATATATGGTATTAGGGGACCACTAAGGTCTATATAAAAGCATCCAAAGAGCACCATGTCATGGGATCTTTAACACACTGAGATAAGCAACAAATGCTCTTGGAGAGGTATGCAATACTCAGAAACATAAGACAACGTGCATCTATTTATCATGTAGCAACCGTGGTATTAAAGTAAGAAACTATGCCTCAAGTCTCTAAAGAAAGAGGTACAGATTGTGACTTTAAACCACTCGGTATTGAGGACCATGCAGTGGCATCTGTCTGACGGTATCATTCCCGGTTGGTAAAACATTGTGCTCAGACAACCAAACTAAATAGGGCTGAAGGTAAAACAGAGAACAGGAAGACAGGAAGATGAACTGCCGAGATGAAAGACAAAACTAGCTGGAGAATCTTAACACATGTTAAATGCAAGGACAATATGCATTTTTTTTTAGTTTTTGTTTTCCAGAAGTACTATGTCATGTTGGTCTTTTGGGAAAATCTGAAATGCAAACAGAAGAAAGGGGCTGCAAGCTTCAGTGGGGATAATGTCAAATAAGTTAACCAAAAACTGGAGAATACAGCACTAAACCACAGTACAGTTGTTACATTGCATTAGCTTAATGAATGCAAGCTACATATTAGTACTCAAGCTTATATTGCTTTATTAGAGAAATTAATTAACCATGGTATTTAGACAATAACGTTTCGTAATCTCGATCTGAAACATTTTAATGACCTATACAGCTTCGAGCAAAGCAGTGCTTGGGACGGGAAGATCCTTGTACCTCATCATAGTTAATGACAGTAGCAGGAATGTTTGGTCCAAGGGGTCTGCTCACTGTTTCCCCCTCATTACTCAGCTTCTATGAGAGGATAGGGATGGATGATGAACACCAACGAAGACACACTCAAACATATACTCATGGAATAATGCACAAGCTAATTGTTAATGGCATGTGTATGTTGTTAAGCTACATGAACACACAGCAATGAATGACTGGGGGTGGAAGGTTGGCTGATGCTCGGCTGATTCAAAGCGAGTTCCTCATTGCCTCGGAGTCAATCAGGACTGGCTTTATGTCCCTTTTTCATTTTAAAATACTTTTTAAAATATGTACTTATGTATTCATCTCAAAATGAGTACATTAATAAAACCTGGAGACAAGTGAGAACATCATCATTGGTTAACAAACAGTAAACTTGGTTAGTTAAAGATTTGTGATCACATATCTACATGTCAACAAACGCATAAATGTCATTTATTGACATTTATATTCACACACTGGTTTAATATCTAACTGAGCAGGGATGCAATGGAGGCTCAAATCCACTTCATATTTAAAGAATCCAGCAGACCCTCCTTTGGGCTGAGCTTTATTTTGTGAACATATTTTTTGTTTATGCAAGTAGGAGTTTGCATTATTATATCTATTCACCACTACATCACTGCGATTAAAGCAGTCACAAAAGGAGAAGACAAGGAGCGCTGCACAGCCGGAGACTACTCAGTACCTGCTGATGTGCAAACTGTGCAGTATCATCTTTCCAGCGAAGCTTTTTTTCAATGTCTTGGAGGAGAATTTCTCTGCTTCCGCGAACATCTTCAGTTGACGGGAGGCGCACCTTTGGTACGTTCTTTTTTAGCCTGAACATACAGAAGGGAAAATTTGTTAAATTAGAGCATGTGACAGTTCTGTAATCTCATGAGCATTGTAGTCCGTCGGAGTGGGCGTACCTTAAAGGAGCTCCCTTGGGCAGGCCCATTGAGTTGGTGGGCTGACTCGGTGTCAGGGACGGCAGGACAGAGCTTAGGAACGCCACTGGGTTTTGAATGGGACTGGGCGTGGAGCTGCTGGAGGTGGGAGAAGAGGCCTGGGGAGGCGACTGGGCTCGAATGGCGCACATGCTGTTCAGGAATGGCGCAGACACCGGTGTGGGAGAGGACACAAGGGAAGGAGGGCTGGTGGGAGACTTAAGCACCCTTGTTGGGAAGATCCTGGGTGGCGGGGAGAATGGTGGGAGAGTAGGAGAGCTGGCTGCAGAGGAGTGGAGCTCAGCAGCCAACTCTTGGAGCAGAGGGACTGGTGATTCGGTTGGGGAAGGACTCCTGACTGGCGAGAAGGCCTGCGCAGCTATGAACTCTTTAGGCCGGGCGTAGTTGAAGGTGTGGGAGGTGGCGGTGAGGTTCATGAGGGAGGCGTGGGTGCTTCTCAGTAGAGGAGCAGGTGATGTGATCTGCTGGGAGGCTGAGGTTGGATCTGTAAGGGCTGTGTTAAGTTTTGGTGCTGGTGGAGAGTAAAATTGGGGTGTGGGTGCAGTTCTGGCCAGAGCTGCAGGGGACAGGTTGAGATGGGAGGCATGGATGGTGTTCATCTGGGTTACAGGAGCTTACTGAGAGGAGGAGCTGTTTTCAGCTGTGGGGCAGGTGGAGGAAAGGTCACCAGGGAGGAAGTCTTTAGCTGAGGAATCGAAGGAGACAAGCTCAAAGGGGAAGTGTTGAGACGAGGTGAAAAGGTGGTGTTGAGAGCTGTAGCAGAGCTCAGAGTGGGAGCAGGGGGAGCGGTGGTCATTGGGGGTGCAGAGGGGGCCGTTTGCCGCAGGGGTGCCGTGGTGTTCAGGTAGGGCTGGAACGGTGGCAGGTGGGGTTCACGTTGTATTCTGGGTGACCACAGCGGAGCTTCATTGGTACTTTGGACCTCAGGCTGGATCTGGGGCCGGAATTGGGGCTGGCACTGGAATTGTGGCTGTGGCTGTGGCTGGGACTGGGACTGGGGCTGGGGCTGGGGCTGGGGCTGGGTGTGGGTGTGGGTCTGAGGCTCAGGGTCCTGCTGCTGCTCCATGAGGACCTGGTTGTGCAGAAGCTGGAGCTGGGCTGGATCCCTGTTGATCAAAGCAAAACTAAAGTTAAAGCCAAACCAAAAAATGACACTATACATGGTGAAAATGAGAGCGGCTCAGTGCTCTGCTCTCATAAATTAAGTAAACCCCAGCAGGAAGGAGCCAAAGTCAGCATGAAGAATACTCTGCCCTTTTATGGGCTACCTACAAGTAGCCTGTAAACAAAACACTGTCTAAGCTCTAGATCCTTTCAGCTTTCATTCTAAACAAGACGCTCTCTTTAATTCATCATCACATTGCTGCAAACTCAGATTGATTAAAAACATACAGGACAAATGGTCATATTTATTTGTGTTAAGCCTAACAAACGTACAAACAGCTCATTAAACCATACAAGATTTCATTTACAGTGTCTGAAATATTAGATGAACATAAAACGCATAAAAGGTACACTTACAAATAGAAAATGCCATCCTTTGTTTTAGAAAGCCGGAAGGTCCACATTTCAAGTCTGTATCGCATTCATTTATGAACTGCAAATGATCACAGCTGCTTGAGCCAGAGAAGGAGGAACCTCCCACCTCTCAATACAGCCACAGTTAAGATAACCCATCTACAATCTCTCTTTTTCTCATACTACACTATAGCAGACCATTCTGACAGCCTTGTTAGCAATTGTGACATTTCTGAGACTCATCTGCTTATTCTGGTTTTTGCATTTGCTCTACTCACAGTTTAGGTTTAGCCAGCACTGGTGGTGGCTCTTTGTTGACTGACATGCTGGGGTCTTCATCAAACTGACTGGAAGCGTTACTTTGTACATCCTCCTCATCCTCAGGCAGTTTGAAGTGCACACGCAAGCCGACTCTGGAGCCGATGCGTGACACTTTGTGGTTTGTCTGGGCACCTGTCTTTAGGCAGGAGTTAGGAGGGGGATCAGGGAGAGGCACCACAATGACACTCCCATTCTGATGGTTTGGGGTGCCCTTAACTTTTGGGCTTGTGTCGGGCGATGCCACTGAAGGTGTGGACACTTCCTGCTCAGTTGAAGTCACAACCACAAGTTGAGAAGTGAAGGGTTTTAGGTATGAGAGCACCTGTCCGCCATTCGTGGTTCTGGACGTGCTCCACTGGATCCAGGAGAGTTCTGGTGGTGGTAGAGAGGATCTAAGGTCGGGGAGCCGGTGCTGCTAGAGTTGAGGCAGGAGCTGCTGCTGCTCAGGCTGGAGGGTTCCAGACTGGGTAGACTGGCACGGAGGGGGTCTGGACGCAACATGCTGGAGCCATTGGGGTCCAGACGGAGGGTGCTGGTGTTCAAGGGGTCCAAGCGTAAGGTGCTAGAGACAAGCGGCTCTAGGCGAATGGTGCTGGAGCGGGGCTTGATGCTGCTGGTCACAGTAACCCCGGTTGGGGGTTCACAGTGGGAGCTGATGAAGGTTCTTGGATTCGATTGGGCTCCACTGTCAAACTGCTGAAAGGCCTCACATGGTTGCTGTTGCTGCCATTGCCTGATGAGAATCAGAGAGATAGATATCAATATTTTCCATGTACTTTTACAAGAATACATGATGAAAGTGAATCAGTAGCGTTACCTTTGACCCTCAGGGTAGCTGCGCTGGACACGGTTCCATACTTGTTGCTTGCTGTGCAAGTAAACATCCCCGAATCTTCAAGAAAGACCTCAGCAATGACCAGAGTGCATATTTCCTCTAGAGGTAAAAACAAAGTGATACTCACATGATAAAGTTGGTTTGGTATGACTGCATATTAACTTCTCAATTTAATATACAGAGGAAGGATACATGACTTGTGTTTCAGATGCAGCAGTGAAGGTTTCTTTGTGTCACTGGGGCTGAGAGTCTATCTGCAGCAAAGGCAGGTTGAAGTGATCTGCCATTGTGGTTTGATACAGAATGAGAGACTACCTTATATGGTCCAGAGTCAGGGAAAAGCAACTCTGGCTTATGTACAGAAGAAGAGCAGAAGCCTTCGACTATAAACACTTCAGCAGATGAATATGTACACACGACAGCATGTAGCATGTGTTTTTGACTGATGCTTCTTTATAATGTTCCTGATTCAGCTAGAGATCTGGGGCTTTAAAACAGACAATCAGTTGCTGCAACATAACTTTTATTTGTCATTTTTTAAATTTCCTTTCAGAAATATATTAAGTACTGTATATGATGCTGAATTTTACATTTCAACACTTGAACTTCAACTCTGTTTTCTAAGATGATACCATTTACAGTATTTAAAACTTATACATTTATGCATGTAAATACATACATAACCTGAAAAACTTTTAGAGTGATATTAACATTTTTCAGCTTTTTGGGGTTTAATAAAAATTCCCACATTTGAACAAGATTTGATTAAAATGGACTTAATGTTTTTTGGTCTCAGGAAATATTCTCAGTGGACATACTACAGTACACTACCAGCCTTTTGTAGCAAATGGTAAATGTTAAAAACTCTGTTTAATTTAATGGCTCTAAAGTATACAATTAAGTCTTACAATTTTCTTTAATTCATTTTCTAACAACTCATATTCTTTATGAAACAAGGCAGTTCAAATCTGGCTGCAGCAAATATACCGTAGACACTCTTAAAAAAAAAAAAATACATAAAGCACATTTGCACTTTCAATAATACCACAGAGGTGGAGCAGCAGCAGAGCTTACTTTTCTGCAGGATCCTGAAATCAGGAGAGTCCTCTATGATTTTTCCATCTTTGGACCAGTCCACTTGAGGTGATGGCCCCCCTTTCACACGGCACTCTAGCACCACCAGCTGGCCTTCTGACACAAGGAGGTCCTGCAGGCTCTGGTGGGACAAGACAGTGTGTGAGTGAGTGTGTGTGTGTGTGTGTGTGTGTGTGTGTGTGTGTGTGTGTGACAGCGGCAGTATACATCCTTTTGAAAGTTACTATACCTTTGTGAATACAGGGGCAGCCATGATAGGTTGGCCGTTCAACCCTTGTGGATAGTCGGGATAGTTGTGGTTGGAGGTTTGACTCTGATGATACAAAACACACAGGGGGCATGTTAATTAAGCCTAACCCCAAAAAAATTTAACGTTGAACAACAATTATAGTAGAAGCCAGTGTTTACGCTCATCTACCTCAGGTTGGGGTGTTTGTGTTGGGGCTGACAGGACAGGCAGCACAGAGGAGACCACTGAGTTTAGAGGCAGTGATGTAGCTATGGCTGCAGCTGTCTGCACCGGCAGCAGTGTGGATGTGACAGATGTTGACACCTCCTGGGCTTCTGAAAGTTCTGTATTGCCTGCAGACAACGTAGGAAACACCTGCACAGGTGACACTGTTGCCTCCTCCTGAGCAGGGGATGCTGTGGATGCCACGGATGTTTGAGGCTCAGGGGCTGGAAGTATGGTGGCTGATGTCCGGGCAGGTAGAAGAGGATCTGGGATTATTTGGTTAGTCGGTGCAGAGGAGAGCTGCTCCGCTGGCTCCTCGGTGGCGGCTGCAGGTAGGGATGACTGAGAGTCTTCCTCTTCTGCAGAGAGAGTTTGGCTCGATGTTGGAGGTAAAGATTTCCTCTGCAACCTTTGAAAAATCACAGAAGTAAGAAAGTAATTTAGTACTGCAATAAGGTAGCTTAAGATCCATATAAGTTATTTTTGGACGTGGCTCTTTATGACAATAATGTAGAAACTCACTGGGCTACATGTTCAATGTGTTGTTCCCCATCAGAATCCGAAGAGGAGGCACCTGTCGGTTTGTTAAAAAAAAGGGCACACACTCTATGACTAACAGTGTTTCCCTGAACTGTAAAAGTGTCAATAACAAAGAAACACAAGAATCACCTTCGACATAGATCTCAGCTGACGTGGAGTCAGTGCCATAGAAATTAGATGCGAAGCAAGAGTAGCGTCCAGTATCTTCCTCGAAGGCCTCTGCGATGATCAGGGAGTGCAGCTCGCCGTTGGTGATGATCTGAATGTCAGGGCTGTTCTCCAGCTCCTTGCCCTCACAGAACCACCTAGGATTAAACACATACACCCAAGTGCTCAGGACACCTTAGCATTGTAATCTTCAATGATTTCCTGTAATTAATTAAAGCATGTTCAATATAAAAATATTTTGGAGGAAATCACCTTTGTGTAAATAATTACATTATATTAGCTTCAAAAGGTACCATATGGAGTTTTTGACCACTAGTAGCACTATGGTGTGATATCTTTATGAGTGAGTCTCTCATGTGCGTGTTTGTGGGCAGCAGTAAAAGATTTCTAAAGATTTCTATCAAGTAAACATTGATGTAAACAATCCATAATATGACATTTGGCAAATATTTTATAAGGAAGGATATACATTTGTTAAGACCTATGAGGCTGGTACCATGTGATGTCTTTCCCATTTCCCTAACAGTGTCCCTGGCTCGGTGCCATTCAGTAGAGTTCTGCAGGCCAAGAGAAAAATGTTTTTATGAGCAAGCCCTATTCCTTTCACTGTAGACACGAAGCCATGTCAGCGTGCCAGTTTGGAGGCCGCTTCACTGCACTCTTGATGTTATGAAGATGAGGAGCACACGACAATTGATGTATGAACTTTACTATCAAATCAAAGTTTTGTTGTTGCCTCTATTATTGAAGGGAAAAATGGGGAGATGAAATGCATCAAGGTCCCCTTACATTAGGTCAGCACCCTATAGCCAATAATCAGTATTGTAATCTATAATTTTATGCGGTCAAATTTATAAATAAATAGGTGTAAATCATATTAAACATGATAAATAACAAGAAAAACATCCACCCTGGCTAATATTACACACCAGACATTGGTCGCATCCAGTACATTAGCATTGCAGTTGTCAACAGTCTATTTATTCATTGTAGAACTCTCTCTCTCTATATATATATATATAGTAATCCTATTTTTTTTTCTGTCCTGCCAAGCAACATGTGCAGCCGCCTCTACGTCAAAGCACATCTATTTTGAGCAGATGAGGTCTCGATGCTTTATAAAAATCCAACCAACAAACATACAGGGATGAAGTGATGTGTTACTCTCTGGCAGCACGTCATCATACAATCATAAATCTCACTACTGCTTTCACCAGGCTCTTGGAACACATAACATTTTTTTTTCAAATACATATGCAGCTAATTACACTATTAGCTGAATATGTCCCCAACTCTACACTTCAAAAAGTGTTCCAAAAAGCAGTTTACACAAAAACTCATTCCTCAAAACACAAACTAAGCACCCCATTGCTTCTCAATTATCTATGGAAAGGAATTCATTTAAGCTTTTGGTATTTTAAAACAAAATCCTGGTGTAGTTTCCAGTGAAAGCACAAAGCTACACTGAAGATCTGTACCCGATACACTCGCTGGAATGTGCTGTCAATGTTCTGCCTGAAACAAGGCTGTGTCATTTCTAATGAGTAAGGGTCTAAATTGAAAGCATGAGTAGTAGAGGAGGTGGCTGATCTGTGAGGCAAAGGCCCCGCTCTCTGCACCTGTCAGGGTTGTTTTACCTTTGGACTTCAGAATCAGAGAGGAGATTCCCTCTGGAGCCTGGGAGCTCGGAGTGGCTGACCCAACCAAATACTCATAAAGCTAAACATAGACTCAGTATACACACAATGCTATAACCTGACCCACACAGAGACACTACACCACTGCAAACTGATGGGAAAGATAAACCTGACAACTCTATTTTGACTCCTAAAGGCATACTCACTAACCCAGTAGCTGCAGGAGAAACAAGCACAAACATCCCATTAAAGTCAATGAAAAAGTCTTATGTTAATAATATTGAATATAAGTAGAAATCCCTGAAACAGAACCCAAATCTTCAGACTTGTACTGTACTTCTGTAAGATACTGAGACCAAACAAACAAACCATATAAAGATATGGTGAAGCAATAACGGTATGAATCATCTTACCCAACGCTTCATGCTTCTGTCAACAGCTCAGTAGGTTCCATTATCAGATGTGACTACGAGGCTCAGTGCCAGTCTAGTCTAAAAATGGCAGAGAGCTACATTCTTCATGGACACGTTTATGTTAGTGGCTCAACAATGTTCAATAGGACCAACAAGCCCATGCCCCCTAAAGTCTGAAACCTCGGCTTCACTTAGATTTAAGGCTTTGCTGTCCTGGGTGTCTAGCCGGGGTTTTAAAACATATCTAACAAAAGTGTCACAAAGAAAGTTAAACACAAGCAATAACTAGAGTGTAAATTGGAAAGTACCATCGTGTTAGTCCGTGAAACGTATTCTGCTTTCCTCTGATACCAAAGGCCGTTAACTGAATGCAATGAGAGGTGGAAATTCCTCTCCTACTACGGCACAATCTGATGATATTCTCCTTAAGAATGATAGAAAGCCAAATGTGATTATCATTTGTCCCTGACATAACCCTGACACACACACACTGACTCACACACTGACACACACAGCTGTTGGCTATCATCACATGTCACTTCTGTCTGAATCCCCCAAGAAAGAAAAAAACATTTATCTTAACTCACACTTCTCAAACACTGTAGTTGTATTGTAATTGTAATTGATTGATTGGCTCCATCTTTAAAACAATGTAACACACTAGATACTGAATGACACTGATACATGTTTGAGGCTGATGGATACCCATATGAATATTTGAGGTTTAAAAACTCCAATAACAAAACATTGTCCAATATATACTGTATATGTGAACATAAATGCATAAGAAACACACACCTTTTTTCTAGATGCCTTCATTTGGTTATTTAAGAATACGAATGAAGATAAATGCTGAGCGGGACATTTTACAGTTAAAACATAAACTCATCTGTTCTGGTAAGCAGACTGGCAGTGCCACTGTCATTACCTCAAACATATCTTTGGCACTTTAGGCACAATTTCTTGTTACATATTAGCAGAGTGCATATTCTATGTCAAGCATTAAAGGTCCCATGGCATGACAATTTCACTTTATGAGGTTTTTTAACATTAATATGAGTTCCCCCAGCCTGCCTATGGTCTCCCAGTGGCTAGAAATGGTGATAGATGTAAACCGAGCCCTGGGTATCCTGCTCTGCCTTTGAGAAAATGAAAGCTCAGATGGGCCAATCTGGAATCTTGCTCTTTATGAGGTCATAAGGGGCAAGGTTACCTCCCATTTTCTCTGCTTTGCCTGCCCAGAGAATTTAGCCCACCCATGAGAAAGAGACATTATGGTTTTCAAACAAGCAAAGCCTCCCCAGCCTCCACCTTGCCCCCCCTCCCTCCTCAAAAGTACAGACTCAGAAATGTCACATACTAAGTAAAGCTCATTGTGGGACTGGCTCTAGTGGCTGTAATTCTACACCAAGGCTGAATTTTGGGAAAGAGACTTCAGATATGGTATTAGGGGACCACTAAGCATCCAAAGAGCACCCTGTCATGGGACCTTTAAATGTAAAAGTAGCAATAATGTGAAACATAAGTACTCCATTAGAAATTAAAGTACTGTGTTGAAAATATCCCTTAATCAATAGTATGAGTGATATGAGCAATATTATGAGCAAAATGTGCCTACATTATGAACAATTAAAGTATTAATTTAAAAAATAGCATTGTGAGTGTTAAATTATTAGATGTTATATGATTGGATAAAGATTACTGATGTATTAATGTGTTTTTGTTTTACTATTGAAGTTAATTTTTAGTTAGTAGACTTGTTATATACGGTTGGATAAATATTAATTATATATTCAAAGATCATCATATGTTTTGTTTGTAAAATCTTAATATGTAAAGTAACTAGTACCCAAAGCTGTCAAATACATGCAGTGGAGTAAGCAGTACAACAATTCTCTCTGAAATGTTGTGGAGTAGAAGTACAAAGAAACATAAAATGAAAATGCATAAAGTACAAATACCCCAAATTTGTAATGAATTACAGAACTTGAGTAAATTTACTTTTACATACTTACTTACTAGTTACAGTCCATCGCTGAGTAAAAACCATGTTATGTCACCATTCCTTGCGGGGATTCCTTGCTAAAATCTTCCCCAAACATAATGGAAATCCGAATGGATCCTGATCTTTAAGTACACTGTGGAATCTCCACTGACCACTTCATAGCATATTGGCTTTTCTGCATTTTTTCAGTGAGACAAATGTAGACTCATTTTGAAAGAGCATGGCAGCAGAAAGTCTTGCTGTACCTCCTGCAAACTAAGAAATAAACAAATATCAGCACATGTTGCCTTACCGGACTTCAGGCACAGGGAGTCCTCTTACAACGCAGTCCAACTGGACCTTGCTGCCCTCTGGAACCTCCCTGCTTTTCAGTTTCTGGATGAAACAAGGAGGCTCACACGCAGGCTCTGCTGGGTATGGAGTGTCTGTCAGGGCACAGCTTTCAGCCTCCTCCTCCACCTCCTGGGAAACACAGTCGTACTGCTGCTCAGTAATCCTACTGTCCTGAAACCCCACATGCCCAATCCCAGAGTCCAGCTGGGCCTGTGGTTGGTGGCTAACTGCAGGGCTGGGTCTCTCCTTCTCCACCTCCACAAGCATGGCAGAGCGCTCCCTGTTGTCTGGGCCGAGGGGATACGCTGTCCCATCGTTCTGGCTCTTGTTCTGGTTCCTTGTCCTGTGGGATTTGCACCCTCTCGGTCGTACCCGTTTGGAGCTGTTGGCCTTGAAGAGAGCGGAGAGCTCCTCAATGAAGTCTGCTGCCTTGTTGAGGAACTCCTTCTTGGACTGGGTCTCTGGACCATACGGGGCATTCCTCGCCGACCTTTCAAAGTCGTTGAATCCTTCACTGGAGTCTTTTGTGTTTTCCTGCCGTGAGGATGCTTTGTCCATCTTTCCGTCCGATGCGAGTGTTGTTGTGTGTGTTGCTAGCAGTTCTTGGAGTTGAGGGGCTGCCTGGCTGAAGGGCACTGTGGAGGGGGTGGCAAAAAGAGCAGGAGAGGGGTTAGCAAAGGGAACAGATGGGGGTTTGGTGGAAGAGACTGAGGAGATGTTGGAGGGGGTTGATGGTTTGACAGAGGCCATGACCTCAGCCCTCTCTTCCCGAGGCTCATGTCCGATGGCCTGGCGTGCCAGGTTCACACTCTTATCCAGCTCCTCCTGGCTGAGGAAGGCTGAGAGGTCTGGGAATTGGGGATCACTGTGGCCCACAGAGTCTTCAGCCTTGCCTTTGAGTGACCTGTAGATCTGAAGGCGTGAGGAAGAAGCGTCCGAGCGGCTCATCTCGCTGTGGCGCTGCTGGGCTCTGGCCTCTGCCAGGTAGCTCTCTCTTAAGAACTGAGACAATGACGACGGCTGGTCAATGTTGTTCTCCTGCATGCTGTGGAAATATCCCCAAAATATTCAATTACATTCCACACGCAAGTATCTGTGTAAAAAAAAAGACTTCTCACTTTAGTGCTATTTTCCATCACATGGGTTTTTAGAATGATTTCCCCCAACAGTCCATTTTCACTGCAATATGACGCAACAATAATGTAACTGACAAAAAATATAAGTTAACTAAATGTTCACTGTAATGGAGCCACATCATCACTGCAAGTTTATTTTCATACTGCACTTAAAATGACTGAAACCAGTGGCTGTATGGAAGATAGGACATCGGTCTAAAAACATATGGTATGACAAGCAGTAGAACTGAAACAATTAGTAAATTAACCAATTAGTAGCTTAACAGAAAATATTTAGCAACAATAATTTTATTTTAAATGGTCAATGAGATTTTCTCCCACAACAATGTACAGGATACACCTTCTTAAGTGTGAAAATATACTTATTTTCTATGTTTTTTGTGATTTGGAACTAAATATCTTTGCACTGTTTTGAACTGTTGGACCCTCAAGCAAGACGTCCACGTCTGATATTTTATAATACAAACGGTTTGTTTATTGAGAAACTAATCGGCAGATTAACCCCTGATCATTAGTTACAGCCCCTGTAAGAAGTTATATGAAGTATACGCAACTACAGTATAATGAAAGTTACGTATCTTTTGCATACCTACATTTAAGGATAAAACAAACATGGCCCTTTAAGTCCCTGACATGTCTAACAGACCTTTAAATTACTACAGTAACTGAAGGAGAAATGACTAATGGTCAGAAGTAAATTAATCAAATTTTGTTTTGATCCCTTCACATATTGGACAGATATATGATACATTCAGTAAGGAGCTAATAAAAACATACACTGATATGCACCTTAGATATAACTCACATTAATATGACACTTGTAAACTATCTAGAGCAAAGATAGAACATTCAGAGTAAAGAGACTGTAGTTAAATGCAGGGGATATTTTTTTTTAATGTTAGCCTAATTTCAGCCTTCCTCTAGCCTTGACAGGTTCTCAGGTTCATGCACCGACGGGACACAGGCAGGCTTCCAACTCAGACCAACATTTAAATGACGTTTAGTCTTTGCACAATTTTGACACAAGGCATGAGCAAGTTCTTGAATACAGACAGACGATAGGGTACACATATGCCACTGACACTCAAATCAGTGCAATTAAGAGGCAGCAATGCCCTTCCAGCAGACCTGAAGCTGCAGCTGTTGTGTACATGAATCCTTTGCAAACAGGCTCCAAGCCCACCGAGTCATATCTAATAATAGCAAAGGGTCAGTTTACATGAAGAAAATCACACACACAAAAAAAGCAGTTCCCCTCATTCTGTGCCCTTGTAATCATGATTTTGATCAGCCACAACAATCACTAATCAAATGACACAAACAGAAGCATAATCTTCAAATAAGGGACACTGCTGAGTGAGAGAACAAACATTCACAGCCTGCAGAGATGAACGGGCCCACACACCCAGGCAGGTTATGAGAATTTAATTTAACATTTAAACCAAAATAGCTTGGAGATTTTCTGAGTCTAAATGTCTACAGGATGAAGCAGATGCCAGTCAACAGCACACTTAACAACAATTAAATTAGGGGGTGGGGTGTTTTACCTTCAGAATAAACCCAGCTGGCCCCTGTGAAGGACTGGTAAATCCTCAGAGTGCACCTGTGCTCAAAGAGGGAGATTCCGGTCTTCCAGCGGCTGCCACCTGGGGAAATCTTGGACACAGGCAGCTGCCCAGCTTTCCCGGTTTTAATGTACACAGTTCACCTTGGAGTTTACGGGAAAATATGGAGCCGAGTAGCTAGGGGAACATGTCACCAGTACAAGTAGCCACATTTGTCAGTGCTGTAGTCGCAGGTTATTTTGGGGAGGCCCATGTGTCTGCATGGCGTCCCAGCTCATTGGCCAGGAAGAGGGGGGGATTCCTCCTCCAGCGGTCCATCGGAGACCTCCATCCTACATTCAGAATTAGAAGCCCCTTGTTGAATGTTGCACACAGCAGATCGACAGCAATAGTCTGTTTTCAAAGCACTGTGTTACACTGTGGTGGTAAAACATCTTGCAGTAGTGTGTAGCATTTCATTGGTTGTAGAAAAAAAAAGAAGATTTAATCGAAATAAATTATTGGAAGTGGAAGTTTATTCACAGTTGTTTAGTTCTTTTAACATGGATAAGAGAAAGAGTGATATGTCAGCAAGTAACATAGTACATCCAGTGTTTGGCATCTGACTTTCTTCTGCTTCTTGTCACAATGCCTACTTTAAGATAACATTTTTCAAGACCCAGATTTAAAATCTTGAATAGTGATAAACAAAACCACCTTTGTGTCCCAAGAATAATGAAATTAGTTTATTTGAAAGACAATGAGAACCCTTTTCAAAGCAAAAAAAGCAAGCCTGAGCATCTATTTACACTTAAAACAGTGTAAGACGTGTATCAAATACTCTATTCAAGTGAAATTTTGTGTTAACAAAAATGCATCTGTGAAAAAAAGCTAGTGTAATACTGACCACTATGCAAACACCAAAAACTATTTACATCATTATCAGGATATACACGTTAGGAACATTTAATGCATGGTTACGCCAGACTGGGGCCAAACAATATTGGCATATCATTCTTTCTGTAAAATCCATGAAGGATCAGGTTTGATATATTTACAGTTTAAAGATGATTTGGGTTGGAAGTTGTCAAATAAACTAAAGGGAAATAAGGAAATTGTCAAACACTATTCTGTGGTTGTTTTAAGCTTTTTGGCAAACAGTGTAATGTCCTACATGGTTATCCCTGCCAATCTTACATGCAAGGCTAAAACAGACATGGGACATTTAAAGTTAGAATTTGACTCAAGCCAAGCAAACAGCTCAAAACGTGCTAGTATAAAAAAAATAAAATAAAATGAAATGGCTCAGTGACTCAGAGTATACAACCATAACGTCATGCTAAATCCAATGCAGTTTATGAAAAGAAAAGAAATTGCAAATCCTCTTTGGCGTAACAGGAAAACACAATCCGGTTTACCAACACAGTAAAGGCAAGATGAAGAAGAGAATCATAGTTGAGGTTAATGCCTTAGTTCCTCCTGTTCTCATTTCTTTCCACACTCATTTGTGTTGAGTGACTGGGTTACAGACACTGGGTGAAACTGAGGGAGTTGTAGTAATACCGCATGGACAGTATTAATAGCAGCAATAGAAAGTCTTGATTAGCCCAGTCTATAAAAAAGACACTTCTATGTTAAAGGTTAGGAATGAAATACCCATCATCAACCTATCCCTCATTAGGATATCTGATCAGAAGGCACCATGAAATGAGGAGAACATTAAGAAACCCATCTCAGAGCACACAGCAGCATGAAACTGGATGCATCATAGTCACACAGGAAAGCACCATAATGGAAGTCTGTGTGTTTTTTTTTCAGTGCTGTAAGATGTAACAACCCTTTTGTTGTTCACAGTGATTTGTCACTGAGTTGAGAGAGAGGAAACTGACACACTGTCAACACTGTACCAAGTGCAGTGAGCCAACTCGTGAGAAAGATGTAGGAGGCACAGTGATAGTTCTGCAACAAATCTGGTGACGGCGGCTCTGCTATCAGGAGTCATCACTCCGTTTGCGAGACTGGTCACCCCTAGAAAACAAAAACACATCGGTGATTCAAAGTGAAGTGCGCTAACCAAAAGATGCGTTTCTATTCAGATTGTGGCTATCTGAGACAGACGCCTGAGTAAACAGACCGTGGAAATCCGTTCATGGAGAGCTCCATCTGTAACTTCTGGTCATGGGCGGCGTAGTCAGGAAGCAGAGACTCCACAGCAGGAGGGTTGATCTGGGGAATAAAGCCAGAGAAGAGATCCGGGGCTAACTGGGCCCAGTCTGAAAGAGGAAACCAAGTGAAACAGAAGAACACATGTAGTGCAGCTTATTCTGAAGGTGGTGGATTTAAACCAATACCTGTTTTTTCTGCTGTAGTCAAGGCAAAAGGATTACATTAGCTTACAGCAGAGATGCACTTACAGTCAATGCAGAGTCCATCCATCATTCTTTGCCTGTTTTTCAGCCTTTAGTATAAAGCAGTGACGTGGGTTACCACAGTAAACTAATCAATAAGGTTACAAATGATTTGAACGCCTATTTTAGCCGAAAACGTTAGGTGTGCCAAGTTTGGAAGCTAAGCAATGTAGCAATGTAATGTAACTGCTGTAGACGCCACCTTTGGCAGTTTAAGACGAGCAACTCCTGTGTTCGCCGCGGGGAAATTGGAGTGTGTCAATGGAGTGTGGAGAATTTGTCAGTACCTGTCGAGAAGGGCTGTCTGATGGCATGGGAAAGTAGTGAAAATATTCTGAATATTGGTGGTCCTTTTTTTTTTTTTTTTAGGTGGCTAAAAAAAATATAAGAATAAGAATACTTAAAAGGGTCACAATAAAAACCTATAAAAATAATGGACTGGCCCTTAAAATGAAAATAGCTCACCTGGACGGAGGCTGTAGAGGCCTTTAACCACACTGGCCATTGTAGATGGCTGCACTTGAAACGGCATGGAATAAGCTTTGATAAGAAGAGCTGAACAAGAGAAGAATACAATTAAAAAGAAAAATATTTTAGAAGTTGCTTGTGTTAGAAAGGAATGGAGTCTTCTGAGGGCGCAGTTCAGCACGTCCTGAATCCAAAATCCTGTGCTTTCCAGGCTAAGAGACAACAGCGCAGCGGGCTGAGACAAACATCTGCCCTTGATAGAACCGAGTGTAGAGGACAGCTTTTATTCCCAATTACAAACAGATGAGCAATTTCCAAATGTCATGACAGACATCAGTCAAATTAAGGGATGTACTCACGCATCAGTGTGTTCACATGTATTTCTGCGACGTGATCGGCAAACAGCTTCATCAGATCCTCTCTTAGGTCTCTGTTCAGCTTCGACTCGATGTAGAACTTGTTCTGAAAACATTAAACATGAAAAACAATAATAGGAGGGTGACACCGTAGCACAGGGCTTATACTTGGTTGCACGCAATGCGCTAGAATTTCACCTAATATTCAAAGTTCTTTGTTATATTTAACAAAAACGATGCCTACCAAGTACATAAATACAGGAACTATACATTGAAGAGAAGCTATGTATTGCGTCAGCGCAACATTAAAGTTCTCAATGAAGTCCTCGGGTGGTCTGGCCTGGAAAACAACAATAAAAGTGTTAGTCAATTGTATGGCTTCTGTATACTATAGCCTATATAATAATTCTCATGTTATTTGGGTTTGCTTACGTGTAGATGGGTGGAAACCCGTTCCAGATGATTTGTTATTTTTAATGTCAAATCATTGTAGAGCAGTTCTGAGTGCTGCTGACAAACACACTTGTAGACGTAACTAGGAAAACAAAGCAAAACATTTTAGTCATTTCATTCTCAGTTGACTAAAATGATCAGTGATGCACATGGCAACCTCATGGTTGCTCATCGAGGCAACAGACATCACAAACTATAGGAAAATCTGGCCAGCTCAGGTGTGTGCTTGCTTACCTATATTGTCTTACCTGTATATCTGTGCATAAGAAACAGAGATGTGGTCCGTGGGATTCTGAATCAGAAGACGGTCAATTGCCTTCTCCAGGTTTGGCCAGTGGTTTTTCCGGTAGTCTTCTACAGCCATTGCATTCAGAACTGAGTGAAAAGAGAACTGGTGAGGTTTAAAGTGATTTCAGGCACCTTATTCTGGCCTAACAGACCAACAGACGACTGTCTGCTGCCAGGAGCATCAATATGCACATATTAGTAACAATGCAGCAGGCCGAGCTGCTGAGTGAATACAGGATATCAGGCCCTGCTGTCACAGTAATCTTTTATGGGAACTTACGGAACTTGGAAGTAACGTTCGAATCGAGGGTGAGATTTCCCTCAACAGCGGGTGGCGGAGCCGTGCAGTCAGTCTCGCTGACTTCGCTGCTCTCACTGCCTGAATCCGAGTCCATTAACTTTGACCCCCCGGTGCTGCCGGACCACAGTTGTCCTCTTCGAGGCCCCGGTTCTTCACCCGGCACCGGTGGACCGGCAGGTTGCGAGACCGTTGTTACAACCGACAACTGGCTTCTCAAATAGGTGCGGACTTTACTACTACTACTACTACTACTGCTGCTGCTGCTGCTCGCACAATAGTTGTGGTTATGGTCGTCTTTTATGTCCAAACTGTCATCTTCCATGGCTTCCATTTTCACAACCGCTTCTGGGAGCTGAAGACCGGCGTCACTACATTAACATTTCGGATAACAATAAGGGATAAAGTCAAAAACTGTCAGGCGTCTTTGGTGGTGTCCATCTCGTTTTTGCTGTTAACTGAATTTTACGACACGTCGTATAACCGGACAGCTGAGAGAAATCAGGGAAATGTAGTTCCAAAGACTTTAGCTGAATAAAGAAAGTTCCTAGGCCTCACGTATGGTGACGTTAGTCAACTAGACCGTGTACAAGTGTTTAAAGACTAAATACCAATGAACAAACTTTTAACAGATTGACTAGGTTGACATTACAGCTAAATTAGGTAGAAACCAATTGTACCGTACTAGGCATGCGCAAACTGACGATTAGCAATGGTATTCCACAAACTTCGTCGACCCATTCTCTTAATACATCCATGTCGACAACCTACTAACGTTAAATCCATACAACTGCACTGCATTGCTGTTATAAAGACACGTTTAGAAGAATTAAAAATGTTTAAATGTAACTCAGTCATTGTTTCTTGTAGAAGTCCTCTCACCATCCTAGAGGAATGAGGAACTGTCATGTGAGCCCCGGGCGCTAGATGGCGCACTACTCATGTCTGCGACAAAGGCAACAACACGTTAAACATATTGATTTGAACACCTTGCTACCTCATGTGTATGAAATAACAGAAAATAGTCAGTGTGTTTCATTCGTTTTTTTACTGAGAACACTAGAAGAGATAACAAGGATGTAAAAAAAAAAAATCTTATTTCCTTAAACCGTAAACAAAACATTACCTTGTAATTGTTGAATTTGTTGGCATAGACCTATATCCTACAAATTGGCTGAAATATGTTTACCAAAATGTAAGCTTAACAGGCAGAAGACTCCTCTGTATAATCAAACAGTTTTAACGTTATGTTCTATGAAAAGTGACATGAGCAAGGAAATCGCTTTTATAAGAAGGGAGAGTACCATTTTCAATGTGAACTCTGAATATCTTCCTTAGGCTTAATATTACAACTTAGTATAACTTTCTACAGATATAAACTATCATCTAGTCTTTGATGAATATGTCTCACATCAGAGTATAAAAATAAGGCTTGAGCATATAAAGTAGCTGCCACATGTCAGAAGGAACACCTTTTCAATTGTTATATTTTTCCAAGATTTAAATGACAGGTTAGACATACAAAGCTTATGACAACATAGGAGCGTGTTGATAAAGTGTTCTTTGGTCTGAAATTAAATAGTACGGTTCTTTTTTTCTAGCTTTTACCTTCATTAAAGGGCAGAGCTGAATGTTTATATTGCAAGTTAGACAATGTGTTCAAGTAAATCATCTAAAGATTTATGTATGTGTCTGATACTCATAGTACCCACTATTTAGCAGGCAGTCGGCTTACATACGTACACGTTTCCCAATGGTAACATGAACTGACTTTAAACATTAGACCACAGCTGACTTCACACTAGGGACTGAGAAAATTGAAGTGTTTGCTTATATCTGGAATTTCTCAAAACGTGAATAAAAATGAGATGAGCACATCGAAAGAAATCCTAAAAAAATAAATTAAAAAATACAGCATTCTTAGCATGTGTTATACAGTATGAGGTTTCAGACCCAATGCATGTGATCAAACTGGGCACACACGAAGAAACTTGCTGCATATTCACAAAAAGTTGTCACGCAATTTCAACTTTATGAAAAATAATAGTAAGGTGGATGAGTCAGAGTCAAAAATATAAGAAACGCACACACATATATATATATATATATAAAAAGATAATTAGTGCTTTGTCGACTTGGGTACTTTACATTTAAAGGTGTGTGGTGCTCTGAGTTTTTTCAGAAGTATTGTCTGTCTCGACCACACTCGACGTGGCCTCATTGGCTAAAGTGTGTTGTATTGTGTCTCTTAGGCATGTCTCTTCATCTGCTGCTAATGTGTCTGCTTCCTCTGGCTCGCTGTCTTCTTCCACCCCATCTGCACTGCATTCAGACTCGTCACTGTCACTTCCACAGGAGCTCGACGTCTCGTCTTCAGAGTCAGAGTAGACCTCGGCCCCATGGAAGATATAGTGATTTGGTGCTTGAAACAGGTACTGGCCTGCTGTGGGAAACAATACAAACAATTTACAGTACTGGAGTCAATGTCTGAAGGATATTTAAAATGAATAAATGATACAATAAATAATAAAATATATGGACTAACATGCATTTTCCTGCTGCATGAGGAAAAAAAATTGTTGAGAAAAGCTCTAATTAATGGGATGAATGGATTAGCACGTGCTTAAACACACCTGTCTCATTTACAAATACAGCAAAATAGAAAATATATTCATTTACAAATAATATATATAGATAAATAAACAGTGTTGTTCTCTACCATAGTCTAAAGCTTACTCTCAAGGCGTTTGCTGATTGGACTTCTGTTGATTCGACTCATCCAGCATTGTCTACGAAATTCAAGGTTGGAGGTTTGGCTCTTTACTCCAGGGGCCTCCTCTTTTGGTGCGTCTTCTGCTGCTAACTCTGACGGCTCAGCCGTCTCTTCACTGGGACACTGGGCATTTGGACAAGGCTCTGGAGGTGTAACGTTATTACCAGCAGTGTCTGTGACATTAAGACGTTCTGTCTCCTCTGAAGGCTTAGTTAGGGAGTCTGTACTGGGCTGCTTCTGCTCCTCTTGAGCTGCATCGCTGGAAGCAGGCAAGGCCTCGCTTGGTGGCTGTTCTGGTAACCGGGGGGGTTTCTCTGTGGTCTCTGTGAGTCTTACAGTGTTGTAGCAGAGCTGCTCAAAGTCCCCACCCAATCGATGGCAGAGTTCGTTGACAATGACATCACAGTCCCCAAGTAGCTCCACGTCAAAGTTGAGGTGAGGCAGCTGCTCCCTATTGATCAAGACCTGAGGCACTTCATGAGGAATGGAGTCTGGATGGGATGAAGAGAAAACAGTTATGTTTTGTATGTTAGGGTTCATTGCAGGCACAATAGGAAACAGAAACCCATTCATCTGGACAAAACATACTTGGGATGAGGGCAACTGGTCGGACTTTAAGTGAAGAGCCAATGACAATCAAGAGGTCCACCTCATCTTTATCCTGCTTCATGGCTCTGTGGAACATTTCTGGAAGATTCTCTCCAAAGAAGACGATGTCAGGTTTCATGATTGCCAGGGGAATATCTGGACACCGAGGACAATGAGGGACCACCTACAGGATGGATTGACGTTATAAGCATTAAAACTAAATTGTATTGCCATGCCAAATGCTCTTCATTTAATTTAAGGGTTGCAGGTCTATAATAGCCACATTACCAGCCAATGTCCTCAAAGTAGACAGCTGTACCACCCTTTTATTAGTTACTTCCATCGACTGACAGCTGTACTGTTGTACAGTTGTAGTGATGGTGGTAAAGTCTTTGGGGGGAGAGGTATACTGTATGTTTAATTTAATTCTCTCTGCTTGTGGGTATCATGACAGTTTTGGGCTGGAGCTGAAAACCACAAACATTTTAAAACATATTCATGAGACAAAAATAACATGTAAAATATACAATATTTCAAAAAGTTCTCAAAACTCTACAAGTTCTTTATTTCTAATAAAACAAAGCACCTAAGACACCTTTTCTCAATAATTAAAACAACACCAGCACTACAAACATTGACTGACCAGTTAATGACATTGATTGTTTTTTCAACTCCCAATGCTTTACCCTGAGTATGTCAGGACAACACAGATGACACTTTTATAGATTTACAATATGCTGTGTTTGCACGAATAACAACTCACTACAAACACAACTGAAGTGATTCCCAAATGTCATGCTACTCCTAAAAGAGCAATAAATAAATTACTTGATGAGCATCAATTTTCTTGCCCCACTCCTGGAATGGTACTGCTACAGTTTTGGAATGTGTATTGCAGTACACAAGATCTCTTACACAGCAAATGTACTCAGATCAGCTTCCTTGGGCTCTGCAAGATGATTCAATGGAAGTTGCTTGCTGAGTGTTTTCATGCTTAACAATGAAATGTTGGATGTTGTTATGACGCGTGCGGTTTGTGCATTTCCATTCCCATTGTTGCAGGTGTTTGTAATGTATGCAAGAGTGTATTTAAATGTGTTATCTTGGAAATACCTGGTTAAAGATGTCTTCCCTTATAGCTTCACAATCCACTTTGTGTTTACAGACGAGACAGGAAGCAGTTGCAAACGACCCTGAAATAAAAGTTATTGACTTTCACCATCACAATGAACAGAAATAATGAAAACAACAAACAAGACCCATCCATTAGCTGTTATCACTTACCATGACACTGGATAATCCGCTGAACTCCAGCCACTTGTTCTAATGTATCAATGTTTTGTGTGTAATTGCGCAGCAGTTTGCCCTGCTTATCCATCATGGATATGAATTTGTGACAGGGTGATGGCTGGAACTGACCAGGGTAGATCTCCTGTAACAAAGATGAGGCATTCAACACTTGTGGACTAACTCAAAAGCTTACTATAATCATGAATATCACAAATTATGTATCCTCTTTAAAGACACAATATATACACCAAAGACACTTCTGCACACAAGGGTCTTATGCACTATATTACAACACTACAAACATCTGGTCATAGCCCTTCTACATGCAACACGCATGCATCTCATCTATGTGCTCAATAGTATGTGATGTCAAAAATATGATACACACTCAAGTATATGTCACTTCTCAGTTATTTTCTCCTCACTTGTATTCACTGTGACCAAAACCCTGGATGGTAACATGGGTATGCAGAGCCTAGTGTGTGGAAGCTTCTGTATCTATGCATTACCATCTTTGTAGCACCTTGCAAATGGATTACGTGAGCATGTTGAAGTGAGTTGTGTATTGTTATAAACTTTGATTTGCAAAAAAGCAAATGGACAATGAACAAACCTTAGCAAACTTGAAAAAGGGTCTTGGGTCCCGTCTGAAGTATTCAATGTCAAACATAGCTTGAGGGTCTGGAAGATCAGGAAAGTCTACAGCAAGCCGTGCATAAATTCCATCTCTAGAGCGAAAATCTGGTATTCCACATGAAACTGACACCTGCAAAACAAAGAAAGACAGGCATTTTGGCTTAATAGCATGGACACTGATACTATACATTTACTTAAAACACATCATCAATTCAAACAGCACCATTGTATAATATTACTGTAAATGCATACCCCAGCACCAGTCAGCACAAGGATCTTTTTACTTTCATGGAGTAGCCTGACCACATCTTCTAAAGTGTTAATATCTTTCCGTTTCTTTCTTTTTGGAGGTTCGGAGATGTTGATGATAATCTGCCACAATGTCATGTCGTCTAAATCTGGTGGGAGCACAGTCTCAGGCAGCAAATCCCTCAGAATGGTCCTCGGGTCGGTCTCTCTGATGTGTTGCTGGATGAAACTGTAGGAACCTGGCCGAGAATACAACATCTCAGTCAGTATTGTATTCTACAATGCGTTGTTCTACTGCTTGCTAGGTCTGCACGATATGTGTAAATATGTATCTAATTGCAATTATTTGGACTGATTCACGATATTGGAGGAGATGATTATTTTTGTATCATTATTCTCATTTAAAAATATTAAAATCTAAAGTGTGATTTATGCAAGGATATGCACGTTTTTTTTTTTTTTTTTTGCATAGCCCATCTACCGCTCCGTAAACCACTGATCATGTGCCAGTCAGAATTGTTCCCTACATCGCAGCTTAGTTTCTCGACAGAGCGGGAGGAAAATTCAACAGATAGCATTCGTTTATACGTCGGTCTCAATGTTTACCAGTTTACCAGTAAACGCAACATTTTCTCCAGTCTATGTTGTTTTTCAGACAACAGCAGTATCGGTGGCGGTGCTAGTTAGCGTCTGTTAGCTCACAGGCTCTGGTAACATTTTTCCTCTTGGACGCACCAAATGTCCTCGCATCCGCTGCAATGTTGTTATATTGATATGGTTTAATTTTGCGTTACATGACCCATTTCTTCTGTAAAGCCGTGCCTGTGTTGGATCTCTCCTCTACTCTCTCTCGTCTTACTCTCCGCGCAGCCCTGCCACACAGCGCCGGTCCACACTTCTGACATTTGGCCACAGTTTTAATTATTATTAACAATGCTGTATATTGTTAAATATGAGGGGCAAACCGGTATTTGTACCAGTGTTTCCGCGGGTAACTGCTACCCTAACTTCAGTTGGTAGAGTAACAGCGTGTGAGACGAAGCTGCTGGACCTGGACCTGGGCCAGAGATGTGACCCATGGGCAGAATATCATAGTTCATAAAAATGCAGCGCAGTGACGATACATACATTTACGTGTGTATGCGCCATTCGACCCGTGCTGGACCCGTTCTTAATGATTCAGCCGTCTCTCTGTGAGTTATTGTTGAAAACAATAGCTTCAGATAGCTAATTTTCATTTACGTGTGTTGCAGCTGTATGTCTATACAACAAACAACTTCAACATAAGAAGATTGTAACATAATATAGATGTGAAAGCAGTTATAAATAGCCTATGTGACAATCAAATTTGTTTCGGTCAAAATCAACAAATAATCGTGAGAATAATCGTGATCACAATATTGATCAAAATAATCGTGATTATCATTTTGGCCATAATCGTGCAGCCCTACTAGCTGCCTAACTAGTTACCTATTTGCGGTTGAGGTGTCCAGTCGCTGGAGCTTGCATGTGAAGATCTGTCGTCATCCTCCTCGTTGATGTGGTCCGGCGTGACAGCCAGACCGTAGGAGGGACGATCGTCATGTCCAACGAAATCTGAGCACAGTTTTTGAAATGAACAAAACTAGAAAACAAGTGGCGTACCTCTAATAACATGTATGATCATTTACTACCAATGCCCGACAACCTCACTGTGGTTTGGTTTAGCTACCTAACTGAATGTTAGTGGAAAAGAGACGTTAAAGCGGCTAACAAATGTTCAGTGGCTATCAAAGTTGAAGTTTGTGCCGTGAAGGAATAAGTCAAATGCCGACAAGATGTGTCACAGATAGTGTTCTCTTTCATTTTAAGCGTTGGCTAACTAAACAAAAGTGGAAGGCGCCATCATGAAAAGCAATGTTGCACATATCTCAACACCAACACATATTTACTATGTTTAACGTTAGCTAGCTTAACTTATCTTCTGTTTCAAACTCGCCGGTTAGCTAAGTTGGTAAAAAAGCACTGCCGCGTAAATACTTAAAGCTTTGTTCAATGTCCGTCTCTATACATACCAGCACTCTCCTCAGTTGTCCCTAGTTTAGCGCTGTCGTCTAGTTTCACTACTGGTTTGTGCGGCTCGGAGACCAGCAGTCCCAGTCCATTGTTGTCTCCTCCCAGCGCTGTTGTCGGGGCCTGCTCTACCGCCATCACCGGCTTTGCTTCCTTCTCCGCTGGCTGCGCACAATTCACCCCCGACTCCCAGCTCTCTGTAGCCCCAGAGACGCATGAGAATGTTTCTGCTTTAGCGACTTTAAATCCGTGGTTAGTTACCGGACTAATTTTTGACCTTTTCGCGGCAGGTTCTTCCATATCGGAGGCGGCTGAAAAGGCCGTTCCGAGACTAATCTCATCGTCCGCCATTTTCAGCCCACAGAGC
The DNA here is from genome assembly GCA_026937815.1 of Etheostoma perlongum. Classification (NCBI taxonomy): domain Eukaryota; kingdom Metazoa; phylum Chordata; class Actinopteri; order Perciformes; family Percidae; genus Etheostoma; species Etheostoma perlongum. The sequence continues at coordinate 9,613,258 of CM049387.1, forward strand.
CGCTGAGCAGATCCTTCCTCTCGGACAGCTGTCTCATTTGCATAGCGCACGTGACTCATTCTCCACCAGTAGTCACGACTGGAACGTCCTCGTTTTATACGTCGATGACGTAAAACCATAACAAAATATTGCTGCTTTCAAACACTGTCAGAGGAATTTTGAGCAAAGATAAGCACTCACGACTGAGTGACTAAGCACAAGATGTGTAAAACGCAGACGTCAGCGTATCGATAATAGCACGTGAGCATGTCGATAAAAATATTTCATAACCTTTGTATTACATGTGTACAGTATGTTTGCATTTTAATTACAACCTCAATTACATGCCTCCTGCAAACATATACTTTTCATTTACCCACGTATACGATATGTAGCCAAGTCATCCAGAATATTATTTTAGCATAGAGTTATATATTATATTTTATACTGAAGGCTCCCCTGGTTGTTATTCCATGCCCCCAGAAATGCTCGAAATTTCGATCTAAGTGTGGAGCTTTAGTTTAGACACCTGAATGCAGCACACGTCATATGGTGGTGAAAAGGGAACGCTAAATTTTCACCTAAACTCAGGAGAGATCTCGCTCTCACTTGACATTTTGAATCATTTGGCAGTTTCTCCATTAATTACCCAAAGCTAGCTGACAAAATAAGAACAAGATACAGAATATTGTCAGTGAGTGACCCAAAGCAGCAGCGAGAGAGAGAGAGCCCACCAGCAACCCTTGAACCGAGCATCTGTGATTCAGGATAGCATAAGCTGCTCCGTGACAAGAAACTACACATTGCATACAAGATTCATGGAGGCTATTTTAAACTGCAAACCTGAGGACTTGGATGATTACTACGGGTTATTGGGATGTGATGAATTGTCGTCGGTAAGTTCTCGCCAGTGGGTTTAAGGATCCGCCTATTTGCTGGGTAAAATGATGGTTGTCTAGAGCTACAAACTAAAACATGCTGGTTTAAGAGTTCGCCAACAATCAGCGACCTGTAAATTGTTCAACCAAAAGATGAATTAAGTATTTATGCTCCAGAGGTTAGTCTGAACCAACAAGACCTGTTGCTTCAGCACTACTCGTGCGTCATAAGTGTCCGATTAGGTTTATATAAACCTGTATTTGTTCTTAATTCATTTTTTATAACAAGGAAACATGGGAACATCAGAATTACCATTCTAGTAACGTATACAATAACACGTTACGTTAAAATGTCTAAATTAAATTACCCGTAACAACAAGAACTTGCGTCACAGGCGGTATTGATGCATTTGAAGGCCTCAAAATAAACGGATCAATATCATTTTCATAAATCAAAAAGACAAGGTTCAGAAGATCACTGGGTATATTTCCTTTTAAATATTCATGATATTGAATTTGTTTGTGGCCTCACAGAAATGTCTGTCCATTTTATTGTTTGTTTTTTAAAACACTGTTTCATGAAAATAAAATAAGAGACTGATTTCTGATTTTTAAATATTTAAAATGGCAAAAGACGTTATTTATATTTAACCTTTTTTTCTTGCAGATGGAACAGATTCTTAATGAATACAAGATCCGAGCCTTGGCATGTCACCCAGACAAACACCTAGACAATCCAAGAGCAGGTAAATACTGTATGTGACCCATTGTTGACAAAATTAATTTTCAAATGCCAACAGATGGAACAAAGGAACTAAATTTAAATTTCATAATATATAGCCAGAGCTGTGATATGAAGTCAAGTTGAACCAAACTTTTTTGTATTTGTATTACCTTTTTTAATGATTACTTATCCCACAAACAGTTAATGCTTCTTTTGACTTCAAAGCAAAGTATGTTAATGAAGAGCTGTGTACGACTGCATGCAGAGAAGAGTGCATTTATTTCTCCTGATGTTTCATCTTACACCCTGATGTTTTCTTTCTTTCTAACAGTGGCAGATTTCCAAAAGCTGCAGGAAGCCAAAGAGGTTTTATGCAATGAAACCAAAAGAAAAAACTATGATCTCTGGAGAAGAAGTGGGGTAACCATTCCATTTCAGGACTGGCAAGCCTTGAATGACTCTGTAAAAATGGTGTGTAATGTGTTGACTTTGGTATGGGATTTAATGAAAAAAAATATTGTGTTAATCTTTTTAAAAGCCAAGTAATATGTTTGGTCATCTGTTTGCAGTCAATGCACTGGGCTGTGAGAAATAAGAAAGAACCGATGTTGGAGGCCTCAAATGCAGAAATCCCTGTCACTTCCCAAGCAGAGGACCTTCGTTCTGAGCAGGAAGCACCGAGGATCCCTTCATATGATGCCATGCCATCCGCAAGTAAGTGAATTTCAAAATGTTCTCAAAGTAATGGAAAGTAGACCCAATTTATTTTAATGTATGTTGCTTCTAAAGTGGCCAATTCCAGCATAAAAACTCTGGTTTTCAACAGTGCCTCTAGAATCCTTATTTGTAGCTTTTGTAGAGTGCACCCCTGCTATGCAGCAGTCGTACCTTAGATCACTCTAGAAAGGCCCATGATACTCAGAAGAGCACTCTGGGTGACTAGAGGGAAAACTTTGTTTGCCTAAAGTGCCTCTCTGCTTTGACATTAGGGCCATCGAATATATATTAAAAAAAGGAGAGGGGGGCCACGTTGGCACTCGTCTTTCAAACTGGCTTTTGGGACCCTGCTGTTAGTTTTTTATTCATGTCATCTAGTTTTCAGCATCAGTCCAGAGGGCCACCCGTGTACAGTCTGCTTTTCTGTTTTGGGTTAGCCTGGTATCCCAACAGATAAAATAAGTCCCTGGTAAATGTCTGGGAAAAACACCAAGCAGATGCAAAAATGACAATTCTTTATTCTTTTTTATTATATACTTTTCCTGGCCATGACAAAATGCACTATAATGTTGCCTGTAGACAAATTTGCAAAGTTAGAAGTCAGTTATAACATTAATGACAAGCAGGATACTTTTCTTTTTACTAATATATTGTTATTGTTCCTACATTGGTTAAATTATACATCTCTTCTTCAAAAAAAAATCATAATGTGTATTACATTCTAAAATGTACTCATGTGATCATTCAACATTGCATTACTGTATTACATCAGCAGGTCTAAAGCTTTTTCTGTCCCATTCAGTATTTATTATGTATAACACAGGAGTATGTATTTTTCTCACAGTAATAACTGACTGTTCTCATCATTGCTTAGGTGATTACTGCCATCGACGTTTCCGTTGGGCCGCTGACACCCCATCCACTCTGCTGCAGAAGTTTAGAAATTATGAAATATAAATATATTCAGTTTCATTTTGTTTTGTTTGTTTTGTTGATGTCCTTATTCAGTCGGGAGCCTGTTCATTGGGGTGTTAATGTTTGTGAATATGGTCTAGCTGTAACTTATCTTCATTAAAATTGTGAGGTCTAAATGTGTCTGCTGCAAGCATTAATTACTTTGCCAAACAAAAGTCAGCATATGAGATGTGAATAATTAATTTTGTTTCGCTCATCTGTTAATTTTCACAAACAATGGAGAAATTATACTGGATCAATTCTGTAATTGTGTTAAGTGTATGTTGGAACATAAAACTTAAGCATCTTGTGTGCATTATTTTGCTCGTAATATGTCATGTAACCACCATTTTAAGCAAGAGCATTTACTTTCCAGAAATAATTCTTAAACATTGAGTTAAAGCTGTAACAAGACGTCTTAAATGTCAACCATACTTCAAATGTTACTCAGTCTCTTATCTTTAGTCCTCCAGGTCTTCAAATATTAAATACAAGGAATAAATGAGAAATTAAGGACTTAATCAAAAACTGTAAACAAAGGCAGCAAATGCAAGAAAAAAAAAAAAAAAAAAAAAAAAAAAAATGTACAAACAAGTCACAGTGCCTTGCGAGAGTATTCGGTCCCCCTTGAAGTTGGACCTTTTGACACATTTCAGGCTTTAAACAAAGAGATAAAACTATGTGAAGAATCAACAAGTGGGACACAATCATGAAGTGGAACAAAATGTATTGATATTTCAAACTTTAATAAAAAAAAAAATTCACAGATTCTCGATTGGATTCAGGTCTGGACTTTGACATTCTAACACCTGGATACGTTTATTTGTGAACCATTCCATTGTAGATTTTGCTTTACGTTTTGGATCATTGTCTTGTCTTGTTTAGGGGCGGCTGTGGCTCAGTGGTAGAGCGGTTGCCTGCCAATCGGAAAAAAGGTTGGTGGTTCAATCCCTGGCCCTGCAGTCCCATGTCAAAGTGTCCTTGGGCAAGACACCGAGTTGCCCCCGATGCTGCGCATCGGAGTGTGAATGTGTGTGAGTGTATCTGATGAGCAGGTGGCACCTTGTACGGCAGCCTTGGCCACAGTGTATGAATGTGTGTGAATGGTGAATGTATCCTGTATGATGTAAAAGCGCTTTGAGTAGTCGTTAAGACTAGAAAAGCGCTATATAAATACAGCACATTTACATCTTGTTGGAAGACAAATCTCCGTCCCAGTTTCAGGTCTTTTGCAGACTCCAACAGGTTTTCATCCAGAATGGTCCTGTATTTGGCTGCATCCATCTTCCCCTCAATTTTAACCATCTTCCCTGTCCCTGCTGAAGAAAAGCAGGCCCAAACCATGATGCTGCCACCACCATGTTTGACAGTGGGGATGGTGTGTTGAGGGTGATGAGTTGTGTTGCTTTTGCGCCAAACAACGTTTTGCCTTGTTGCCAAAAAGTTCAATTTTGGTTTCATCTGACCAGAGCACCTTCTTCCACATGTTTGGTGTTCTTACCACTCTTCCATAAAGGCCAAATTGTCCTATGGACAGACTCTCCCACCTCAGCTGTAGATTTCTGCAGTTCATCCAGAGTGATCATGGGCCTCTTGGCTGCATCTCTGATCCTTGTATGAGCTGAAAGTTTAGAACGACGGCCAGGTCTTTGTAGATTTGCAGTGGTCTGATACTCCTTCCATTTCAATATTATAACTTGCACAGTGCTCCTTGGGATGGTTAAAGCTTGGGAATTTTTGTATCCAAATCTGGCTTTAAACTTCTCCACAACAGTATTACGGACCTGCCTGGTGTGTTCCTTGGTCTTCATGATGCTCTCTGCGCTTTCAACAGAACCCTGAGACTATCACAGAGCAGGTGCATTTATACAGAGACTTGATCACACACAGGTGGATTCTATTTATCACCATCAGTCATTTAGGACAACATTGGATCATTCAGATATCCTCACTGAAAGAAGATAAATATTACCAGATTGCCTTCAAGGTATTAAATGAACTCATAATGCAGAGGAAATCTGAGCTGCATCGTATATTGTTCGGTATAGTTTAATCAATAATAAGGTATTATATTTTACACAGGGATCCTGTGATGTATGTCAAATCTTAAAGGCACACCGGTGTAATGTCCTACATTAAATGATTCCAAGTGACCCATGCTAGGGTCAATATAGAGTCTTAATATCTAATCTGAAGGTAGCCTAGTCAATCTAATGAGCCAGAATTGAAAACACCTGTGGTGCAGAGCCAGCTGTCAGATACATGTAGGTTGAAGTAAATCGCAGGCCTACATTTGCTCTCTGAATGCTCATTACTCACTGAACAGAAGTAGCCTAGGATATAAAGTAGAAAAAATTAAATAGGCTATTTAAGTATTAGGCTACTTGAAAAGTAAGTAGCTTACCCAAAAATGAAGTTCAGTAGCCTATAAAATAAATGCGTATAGTTACCCTTCTTTCCACCACGGCTCTAAAGAGATGACATAGGAACACTGTGCTTGTATGTAACAGTCGAGGAAATATTGACCGTCAATGAATGCACCTCAACCAACAATACTGCGATGCGGCGGTTCGCCCACTAGATGTCGCTGTGCTCCCCAATGACGTCACATTTGTAGAAGTTAAATGTCCTATGAGAATAGCGCTTTCTCGCCGGGTGCGGTGGCGCGCGCCTGTAATCCAAGTTACCGGGAGGCTGAGGCTGGCGGATCGTTTGAGCTCAGGAGCTCTGAGCTGCAGCGGACTATGCCGATCGGGTGTCCGCACTAAGTTCGGTATCGATATGGTGCTCCTGGGGGAGCCCGGGACCACCAGGTCGTCTAAGGAGGGGTGCACCGGCCCAGGTCGGACACGGAGCAGGCCAAAGCCCCCGTGCCGCTCAGTAGTGGGATCGCGCCTGTGAATAGACGCTGTAGTGCAGCCTGAGTAATACAGCGGGACCCAGTCTTTTTACACTCCTTCTACTGTTTAACACACAGCTGGGGTAACACACACGCTCAACAACTAGGTTACACTATGCTACAGCAGCTTCTTCACTGCGTATTTATTTCCTTGTTGCCATGAAAACCATCACAGACCACCTGTGTTGCTGTGTCCTCCACCGCCTCCACCTGGACGAGAGGAGCAATGACATCATCACACCAATTCATTCTCCGGTTTTCTTACACTCACGTTTCATTTACCTTTCTCTTTCTGTTGTCTCATTCAACGGACAAAGCAACTAAATAAACCAGATAATATAGTGATAATGTCTCCATGTCTGACAGACACACAGCCTCACAGAGCTTCTACTCTAATCCGTTATATCTCCGGGGAGAAATGCTGGACCTTTTACTTCACTATCTATTTGACAGCTTGGCTAAAGGCTCCAAGGTACTCTGAGATGACCACAGCATGCAGAAACCGGAGCACCCAGGGGAAACCCACAAGAACACAGGGACAATATCCAAACCCCAGGATTAAACGTTATTAGTCAATGTTGTCAGTCTGATGGGCTGTATATGTCTTTAGAATCACACGGTCCGTAAAGTGTACTGATGATGACCCTTTGACTCAATAATCCCTATTTTTTAGTGACAAACAATTTACCACACTTTATTTTGTCAGTGTGCGGGCAATTATTCCAAGAAATAAGACTCTGTGTGTGTGTGTGTGTGTGCGTGCACGTTAGTGCGTGTGTGTGTGTACCTGTGTATTCCTGAGCATGTGATGCATGCAGAGCGTGGTATAATCACTAGCGTGGTATAATCATATAATCACTACTTTTAGCGTGTATAGAGCAGCATATCTCCACATGTAAATGGGTGAATTAAGAGTTTATTCAATCCAGACCAGAGTGGTGATTGTTGGAACAGTGGAAAGATGAACCAAGACGGCTTTTGGTAGTTTTATTTAGTTTCTCTCCACTTTAAATGAAGTGTGTTTTACGATTGTGAAAGTAGTGATTATTTACATGGAGTCTGGTGGAGATATGCTGCTCTATACATGCTAAAAGTAGTGATTATTTACATGGAGTCTGGTGGGTTTGGTGATGGTTATGTCGGGGCTGTTTCATGTTAAACTAAAAGGATCTTACTCTTTAACTAAAAGGTCTATCTCTGTAGGGATCCATCCCATAATGTTATCACACACTGAGCTTTTAGTGACGCTGACTGACCGTTTTCACTTAACACTGGACCAATTTCTAAGGTTGTTGTTCCCATCAGTCCCTTAGATACAGAAACGTGGACGAAACAGGGTCCAGGGTGAAAACATCCCATTTTATCCTTGTAATGCGGCTTAAGAAATGCCTCTGGGCTTTTGAATCGACGGTTTGTTTTTGGTTCCAGCTCACAGGTCAGCCGGTGTTGATCGGAGGGACGATGGGAACCTGCAGCTACGTCCTCACCGGGACGGAACAAGGCATGACGGAGACATTCGGCACCACCTGTCACGGAGCCGTACGAGTCTTCTTATAGTTCCTTACAGAAAGGTCCGTCGGCAGGTTTGACTTCAAACACAGAACCTGTAGGCCTGAACACATTCCCTTCACTACACACTTACACTACACACTTATAGGCCTACTGCACACTTACACTACACACTTACACTGCACACTTATACTACACACTTATGCTGCACACTTATGCAGCACACTTATGCTGCACACTTATACTACCTACACACTTATGCTGCACACTTATACTACACACTTACACTACACACACTGCACACTTACACTGCACACTTACACTACACACTTACACTTACACACTTATACTACACACTTATGCTGCACACTTATGCTACACACTTATGCTGCACACTTATACTACACACTTACACTACACACACTGCACACTTACACACACTTACACTTACACACTTATACTACACACTTATGCTGCACACTTATACTACACACTTACACACTTATGCTACACACTTATGCTGCACACTTATGCTGCACACTTATACTACACACTTACACTACACACTTACACTGCACACTTACACTACACACTTACACTTACACACTTATACTACACACCTATGCTACACACTTACACACTTATGCTGCACACTTATGCTGCACACTTATGCTACACACTTACATGCTGCACACTTATGCTACACACTTATACTACACACTTACACACTTATGCTGCACACTTGCACACTTATGCTGCACACTTGCACACTTACGCTGCACACTTACACACTTATGCTGCACACTTACACACTTACGCTACACACTTATGCTGCACACTTACACACTTATGCTGCACACTTATGCTGCACACTTATGCTACACACTTACATGCTGCACACTTATGCTACACACTTATACTACACACTTACACACTTATGCTGCACACTTGCACACTTACGCTGCACACTTACACACTTATACTGCACACTTATACTACACACTTATGCTGCACACTTACACACTTACGCTACACACTTATGCTGCACACTTACACACTTATGCTGCACACTTATGCTGCACACTTACACACTTACGCTGCACACTTATGCTGCACACTTATACTACACACTTATGCTGCACACTTACAAAAAAAAATAAAAGACTTCAGATACAGTATTAGGGACCACTAAGGTCTATATAAAAGAGACTTCAGATACAGTATTAGGGGACCACTAAGGTCTATATAAAAGAGACTTCAGATACGGTATTAGGGGACCACTAAGGTCTATATAAAAGAGACTTCAGATACAGTATTAGGGGACCACTAAGGTCTATATAAAAGAGACTTCAGATACAGTATTAGGGGACCACTAAGGTCTATATAAAAGAGACTTCAGATACAGTATTAGGGGACCACTAAGGTCTATATAAAAGAGACTTCAGATGCAGTATTAGGTGACCACTAAGGTCTATATAAAAGAAACTTCAAATACGGTATTAGGGGACCACTAAGGTCTATATAAAAGAGACTTCAGATACAGTATTAGGGGACCACTAAGGTCTATATAAAAAAGACTACAGATACAGTATTAGGGGACCACTAAGGTCTATATAAAAGAGACTTCAGATATAGTATTAGGGGACCACTAAGATCTATATAAAACACATCATTCGTTGCAGCATGCGGCGGACGGCATCACCTCCAGTACAACCACCGAGGGTTGGCAGGAAAAGTTGCTGTAAAACATATAGTAACAAATTATACATATAGTAACAAATTATACATATAGATATAGTAACAAATTATACATATAGATATAGTAACAAATTATACATATAGATATAGTAACAAATTATATATATAGTGTAGAGCTTGTACAATCTCATTTTGTAAGAGAAGCCAGTTCAGTTCAGATATTGGATTTTATGCAATTATATAGTGTTCATCTTAGGGCAGGCCTATGGCCATTTAATTACCATATTGTTTCTCCACACACACACACACACACACACACACACACACACACACACACACACACACACACACACACACACACACACACACACACACACACACACACACAACTTGAGTCTTACCTCTCATTTTGATCTCCATGTCTGAGCCACCTCCCTCTGTGGGAGTTCTTCTGATTAAAACAACTAAACGTTATGTTACTCAGTGATCCTTGCCATTAAATTGTACTTCATTGCAAAATTCAAAGCAACTGTACCTTCAACTGGGTCCCAAGATGAAGTGGCAATCTGTGGTAGGGTCACTAAAGACTCATCCTGCTCTGGGCAACCAGCTGGTTTCCTGCATGGCGTTGATACACATAAAAATAAATTATGATTATTATATAAAGATGATTAAGTTGATTGGTTGCCTGCAAATGCACTTACAAAATATTAAACTATTCTGTTACATTAGACAATTAGACAAAATATATATAAAAAACTTCCATGCAGGTGGTGGAGGAAGTGTTATTTGCTGAGCTGAAAGAAGACAGGAAGAGACAAACATCAGAACAACCACATGATATGCACCATGTTGACTGTCAGTGGTTCAATGTTAAGAAATATGACTGGTTTCTTATATGCATGCATACATTTTAACTTCCAGACACATGCTCCGTCCTGGACAGTTTATCTGGTCGTGCAACAGATTCATCTGGAATACAGAGACCAGATCATTTGTACTGATTGCAAAATATGCAATTTGAAATATGTAAAAAATGTAGTCTATAATTAAGGTCTTACCATCGCTTGAAGAATCTGTCATGAACCTCCTTGGGCGTCGGCGCTGCCTTTTTTGGACACTTGCTTCATCTTCTGTCCCGATGCTGGAAATGTCTCTCAGCCGCCGACACCGGTCCACAGCGTTGCCGTAGGAATCTATGTTAAGAGAACATTTGTGATCCAGTAGCGCGAAAAAAGAAAAAAGAAAAAAGAAAAGCATTTCTGTACAGAGAAAATGATTTATTACCATATAGTATAGCAGCAATAGGTTACCTGTACACAGCCATATTTTTTTAACTGGATATTTGGCCCAGCTGCTGTTGGGCAAATGGCTCGCTGTGATTGGAGCAGAGGGAGGTGACAGGGAGCTCCTGAAGAGCATGAGCAGCTCATCCATCTTCTCCTCAAATGTATCCATCTGTTGTGCCATGCGGGTAACGGGTGTCCTCATGGCTATGAAAAAACGAATGCTGTTAGTTTTGTTGTTATACATTATCTACTTATATGTGAACAACTTAACTGAGCCTTCTTACCTCTCATTTCCGTCTCCATGGCTGAGCCACCGCCCTATTTTTGTGATGATGTTCTGCTGTTAAGCACAACAAAAAAGTTAAAGTTTCTCTCAAGTTCCTTGTCATGCAATTGTATTTGGTTGGAAAAATTCAAAGCCAATGTACCGTCATCTCGGTCCCAAGCTCCCAAGGGGGGGGGCACCCTGACCCACGGGAGGGGGGCTCTGTTAGGGGACATTGGTTTAATAGTTTAACATGTTGGGAATTCACTTTTTAATATTATTGTCACCTAAGAGTTTTATTATCATTTTACCTTTGTGTGTGTGTGTGTGTGTGTTCCAGATGTATTTTAAATCGTATTATGGGATGTCGTATAATATCTATGAAGGAATATGAATTGTCTTTAATGCATTTATAATAGTTGTAGCTTGCAGTGTTGTTTTTAATGTGTTTTTAAATCTTGGTCTATATCTATAATCTATGGTCTGGATAATAAAGATTATTAATCATGATTGTGATTTCTGATTCATTATTATAAACAACACATCTCTGGGTCTGTAACATGTTTCTGATGATAACTTTCAGACACACATTAATCTGACCAAAGGGCTGAATGAAGAACATTAAAATGGAAATATAATATATTATTAATATTATGTGATATTATATATTATAATATTGTGATATTACTGTATAAATAATACTATCAATAACACCTGAATTATAGACATGCTAAGAACAGATTAGAGGGATTAGAGAACTAACATGGGTACAAATACTACTACTACTACTACTACCACTACTACTAAGAATACTTCACACACATTCATACACTGTGGCTGAGGCTGCCGTACAAGGTGCAGGTCCAGTATTAGGGGACCACTAAGGTCTATATAAAGAGACTTCAGATACAGTATTAGGGACCACTAAGGTCTATATAAAAGAGACTTCAGATACAGTATTAGGGACCACTAAGGTCTATATAAAAGAGACTTCAGATACAGTATTAGGGACCACTAAGGTCTATATAAAAGAGACTTCAGATACAGTATTAGGGACCACTATGGTCTATATAAAAGAGACTTCAGATACAGTATTAGGGACCACTAAGGTCTATATAAAGAGACTTCAGATACAGTATTAGGGACCACTAAGGTCTATAAAAGAGACTTCAGATACAGTATTAGGGACCACTAAGGTCTATATAAAAGAGACTTCAGATATAGTATTAGGGGACCACTAAGGTCTATATAAAAGAGACTTCAGATACAGTATTAGGGACCACTAAGGTCTATATGTAAAAGAGACTTCAGATACAGTAGTAGGGACCGCTAAGGTCTATATAAAAGAGACTTCAGATACAGTATTAGGGACCACTAAGGTCTATATAAAGATACTTCAGATACAGTATTAGGGA